>JAODAL010016537.1:0-80368 GCA_025379985.1 Phyllomedusa bahiana | reverse complement strand
TTAAAAAGTCTATGATAGAGATATATATATATGAGAGAGAGAGATACGATAGATAGATAGATACGATAGACAGACAGATAGATACGATAGATAGATACGATACGATAGATAGATACGTTACGATAGATACGATACGATAGATAGATACGATTGATAGATACGATAGATAGATAGATACGATAGATAGATACGATAGATACGATAGATATGATAGATATGATAGATATGATAGATATGATAGATACGATAGATAGATAGATACGATAGATACGATAGATAGATACGATAGATACGATAGATACGATAGATAGATACGATAGATACGATAGATACGATAGATACGATAGATAGATACGATAGATACGATAGATACGATAGATACGATAGATACGATAGATACGATAGATACGATAGATACGATAGATACGATAGATACGATAGATACGATAGATAGATAGATACGATAGATAGATACGATACGATAGATACGATACGATAGATAGATACGATAGATAGATACGATAGATAGATACGATAGATAGATAGATAGATAGATAGATACGATAGATACGATAGATAGATAGATACGATAGATACGATAGATAGATACGATAGATACGATAGATATATATATATATAGAGACGTGGCTAGATAGATATAGAGAGATGGATAGATAGATATAGAGAGATGGATAGATATAGAGAGATGGATAGATAGCTATAGAGACATAGATATATATATATATATATATATAAGTAGGTGTAATATATTATATATATAATCTTATGTTTAATGATTACTGATTACTAGTTATTAATAAATATCAATTATCAATTAATAAATATCAATTACTAACAATTAGAAATAAATTATTAATAAATTATTAATAACAATAAGTATTAATAATTATTAATTATTACTAATTACTATTAATTATTAATAATAATTATTAATTTAAAATTATTAATTTAAAAATATTTAATAATTGTTAATAATTGGGGTAGGGGTAGGGTTAATAAGGGTTAGGGTTAGGGTTATATTATGAAAAGGGTGTATTTGGTCATAGAATAGGTTAAATTAATAGATGATTGATTTGAAATGAAAAGCAGTGAAAAACGGATCCGAAAGACGCATCCAGAAAACACATGCAAAAAAGCATCAGCTGCGGTGTTTTTTGGATCCACTTTTTGGATGCAGTTTGGAGGCAGTTTTCTCTGGTTAAAAACGGATCCGTAAAACGGATCCAAAACGTTGTGTGAACAAGCCCATACAAATTAATAGCCAGGACAAAAACCGCGCCAAAAACCGTGCCGAAAACACGCTTCAAGAATTGAGATGACACTTTTTTTTCCAAAGAGGTGTGTGAACTACGAGGTTTTACATAGGAATCAATTTAAATGAACTGGGGGCGTTTTGGGCGAGGAAACGCGCCGACAACCTCGACCAAATAAGCCGTGTGAACATGCCCTTAATATGATGGGTTCTGGCAGGTGGAGGCCTCACCTGCTACATGTGGAATTAGACTTCATTTTAGTATAAGGGATGACATCCCTGGAACTTCATAATCCAGATGTCTCGTTAAGGTGAGAGGAGGTTGGGGTCTTCACACAGGTGGACCTTTGTTATTACCAAGAAGTGAGTTCCTTACCTCTTATCTGATCAGTAGAGAAGATTAACTCAGCATGCTAAGTCACAGAGGGGGGGGGGGGGTGAGCAGAGAGCCAGGGATCAAGGAGAGTCTGCAATGTTTACTCAAATAATTACATTACAACCAGTGGATTCTCTATACAAAAGACACAGGCTCATTCACTGCTTTTTCTCTCCAGCACCTTGCAAGCTTCTTTATGTTCCCTGTCATCAGATAGGAAGTACAGACAACGCAAGCACGGCCAGATCAGCTCCTGTCAGTGTCCTGGTCGTGTCTAATGTAAACTGTCAGGAAACTAAGGGGGACTGAGCAATGCTGTAGCTCTCACAGGCTTCACTTTTTTGTAATCACATATATTTAGAAAAGTGATTAAATACCCATTTTGGAGGATCCCACGTCAACGTTACATTGTGGCAAAACCCCTTTAACAAACGCCCATCCTCTTCGTCTTTGGCGTTGCTGGAGACAGAGGGGTTTTGCAGCTCCCAGTGCCGCAACTGCACCAGGAATGGAGATGTAATTAATTGTGACATCCGTCTGCTCCGGGGCACCAAAAGCAGTAGGGTTCACTATTGTGTTAACCACACATCTGGTTACCCCCTGTCTCATTTCGGCTGTAAGCCCATCAGTCATCCTCACGCACCTTCTTAGCCAATGTTCACCTCCCACATCAATGGCGCATGACGCTCCACAGTTTCCACATTCACAATGGTGCCAATTGTCCCTCACGATACACTTTCACCACAAAAGCCACCAGGAGTTACATATGTTCTTGGAAACTGACCTGCAATGGGGATTCTTCAATCTGCAGCATGTCCATTTTTGACGCAGGTTGCTGATCTTCCAGCAAGAAAATGCGAAGTCTCGTGGCTAAAAAATATCTGACTTTGGTTGAAAGAGCAGAACCGAGACTTCCAAGTACTATCTCAGCCTCCTAATTCTCCAAACTTGCACCTTGTTGAGCATGTTTGTAGCCCGTGGATGGTGGCATTAGCTCTATGGTCCCTCCAGCATCTGTGAGGCCCCTGGATGGTGGTGTTGGCTCTATGGACCCTCCAGCAGCTGTGGAGCCCCTGGATGGTGGTGTTGGCTCTATGGACCCTCCAGCAGCTGTGGGGGCCCTGGATGGTGGTGTTGGCTCTATGGCACCACCATCAGCTGTAGAAGCCTCTGGATGGTGGTGTTGGCTCTATAGACCCTCCAGCAGCTGTGGGAGCCCTTGGTTGGTGGTGTTGGCTCTATGGACCCTCCAGCAGCTGTGGGCCCCTGGATGGTGGTGTTGGCTCTATGGCTCCTCCAGCAGCTGTGGGGCCTCTGGATGGTGGTGTTGGCTCTATGGACCCTCCAGCAGCTGTGGGAGCCCCTGGATGGTGGTGTTGGCTCTATGGACCCTCCAGCAGCTGTGGGGCCCCTGGATGGTGGTGTTGGCTCTATGGACCTTCCAGCAGCTGTTGAGCCCCTGGATGGTGGTGTTGGCTCTATGGACCCTCCAGCAGCTGTGGGAGCCCCTGGATGGTGGTGTTGGCTCTATGGCTCCTCCAGCAGCTGTGGGGCCCCTGGATGGTGGTGTTGGCTCTATGGATCCTCAGGCAGCTGTGGAGCCCCTGGATGGTCGTGTTGACTCTATGGATCCTCCAGCAGCTGTGGGGCCCCTGGATGGTGGTGTTGGCTCTATGGACCCTCCAGCAGCTGTTTTGCCCCTGTATGGTGGTATTGGCTCTATGGATCCTCCAGCAGATGTGGTAGCCTCTGGATGGTGGTGTTGGCTCTATGGACCCTCCAGCAGCTGTTGGGCCCCTGGATGGTGGTGTTGGCTCTATGGACCCTCCAGCAGCTGTGGGGCCCCTGGATGGTGGTGTTGGCTCTATGGACCCTCCAGCAGCTGTGTCCCCCCTGGATGGTGGTGTTGGCTCTATGGAACCTCCAGCAGCTGTGGGGCCCCTGGATGGTGGTGTTGGCTCTATGGACCCTCCAGCAGCTGTGGGGCCCCTGGATGGTGGTGTTGGCTCTATGGACTCTCCAGCAGCTGTGTCCCCCCTGGATGGTGGTGTTGGCTCTATGGACCCTCCAGCAGCTGTGGGGCCTCTGGATGGTGGTGTTGGTTCTGTGGACCCTCCAGCAGCAGTGGGTCCCAGGAAGGTGGTGTTAGCTCTATGGACCCTCCAGCAGCTGTGGGAGCCCTTGGATGGTGGTGTTGGCTCTATGGACCCTTTCAGCAGCTGTGGGGCCCCAGGATGGTGGTGTTGGCTCTATGGATCCTCCAGCAGCTGTGGGGCCTCTGGATGGTGGTGTTGGCTCTATGGACCCTCCTGCAGCTGTGGGGCCCCTGGATGGTGGTGTTGGCTCTATGGACCCTCCAGCAGCTGTGGGAGCCCCTGGATGGTGGTGTTGGCTTTATGGACCCTCCAGCAGCTGTGGGGCCCCTGGATGGTTGTGTTGGCTCTATGGAACCTCCAGTAGCTGTGGGGCCTCTGGATGATGGTGTTGGCTCTATGGACCCTCCAGCAGCTGTGGGAGCCCCTGGATGGTGATGTTGGCTCTATGGATCCTCCAGTAGCTGTGGGAGCCCCTGGATGGTGGTGTTGGCTCTATGGACCCTCCAGTAGCTGTGGGAGCCCCTGGATGGTGGTGTTGGCTCTATGGACCCTCCAGTAGCTGTGGGAGCCCCTGGATGGTGGTGTTGGCTCTATGGACCCTCCAGTAGCTGTGGGGCCCCTGGATTGTGGTGTTGGCTCTATGGATCCTCTAGCAGCTGTGGGGCCCTGTATGGTGGTGTTGGCTCTATGGACCCTCCAGCAGCTGTGGGCGCCCCTGGATGGTGGTGTTGGCTCTATGGACCCTCCAGCAGCTGTGGGGCCCCTGGATGGTGGTGTTGGCTCTATGGACCCTCCAGTATCTGTGGGACCCTTGGATGGTGGTGTTGGCTCTATGGACCCTCCAGCAGCAGTGGGGCCCTGGATGGTGGTGTTGGCTCTATGGACCCTCCAGCAGCTGTGGGGCCCCTGGATGGTGATGTGTGCTCTATGGACCCTCCAGCAGCTGTGGGAGCCCCTGGATGGTGATGTTGGCTCTATGGATCCTCCAGCAGCTGTGGGAGCCCCTGGATGGTGATGTTGGCTCTATGGATCCTCCAGCAGCTATGAGGCCCCTGGATGGTGGTGTTGGCTCTATGGACCCTCCAGTAGCTGTGGGGCCACCGGATGGTGGTGTTGGCTCTATGGCTCCTCCAGCAGCTGTGGGAGCCCCTGGATGGTGGTGTTGGCTCTATGGATCCTCCAGCAGCTGTGGGAGCCCCTGGATGGTGGTGTTGGCTCTATGGATCCTCCAGCAGCTGTGGGAGCCCCTGGATGGTGGTGTTGTCTCTATGGACCCCCCAGTAGCTGTGGGAGCCCCTGGATGGTGGTGTCGGCTCTATGGACCCTCCAGTCGCTTTGGGGCCACTGGATGGTGGTGTTGGCTATATGGATCCTCCAGCAGCTGTGGTGCCCCTGGATGGTGGTGTTGGCTCTATGGACCCTCCAGCAGCTGTGGGACCCCTGGATGGTGGTGTTGGCTCTATGGACCCTCCAGCAGCTGTGGGAGCCCCTGGATGGTGGTGTTGGATCTATGGACCATCCAGCAGCTGTGGGCCCCTGGATGGTGGTGTTGGCTCTATGGACCCTCCAGCAGCTGTGGGAGCCCCTGGATGGTGGTGTTGGCTCTATGGACCCTCCAGAAGCTGTGGGGCCACTGGATGGTGGTGTTGGCTCTATGGACCCTCCAGCAGCTGTGGTGCCCCTGGATGGTGGAGTTGGCTCTATGGACCCTCCAGCAGCTGTGAGGCCCCTGGATGGTGGTGTCTATGGACCCTCCAGCAGCTGTGAGGCCCCTGGATGGTGGTGTCTATGGACCCTCCAGCAGCTGTGAGGCCCCTGGATGGTGGTGTCTATGGACCCTCCAGTCCACTCCTGATACCTTTGACAACCTACCAGGACCTTATTGAATCACTCCCTGTTCGTCTAGCTCTACATGGTGGTTACGCTGGATATTAATACCATAATATTATCATAATGTGGCTGAGCTGTATTTTTAGTTTATTATATATACATTTAGTTTCTGTTACTGGTTCACTGTTCCTCGGCCCCCGTTGTGCATTTCTTCTGAATACTGACTCCGTAGGCTGTGGTAAAATTGATTCCTTTTGGCTTTTTTTCAAATTTTTTTTTTTCGTTTACTTGAAAAATCTGCTACTGAAATAATGAGTTTAGGTATTATTTTCTGCACTTCTTTGAGGATCTATATTTTGAATGGTTTCATCAGTCTTCAATCAATAACTTAAAAGAAACCGGCATAAAAACCGTGTATTAATTGGAGTCTATTGACAGAGCGTCCACAAGTGATTGTTTTAGTTATTTGCTCATTGTCCGTAGTCGTCATCGCTATTGCCTGTTGGAAAGATACTCAGTGTGTGGCACCACCATAACTCCTAGGCAGCAGGCCCGGTGTCTGGGGGTTATACTAGACTCTGATCTGACCTTCACCCCATATATCCAATCCCTTGCCCGCTCCTGTCACCTGCACCTCAAGAACATCTCCAGAATCCGTCCTTTTCTCACTGTGGAAACAACTCAAACTCTCATTACTGCTCTTATTCTTTCTCGTCTGGACTACTGTAACTCCTTGTTTACCAGTCTCCATCCCTGTAAATTCTCCCCTCTCCAATCTGTCCTGAATGCAGCAGCCAGGCTCATATTTCTCTCCAGCCGCTATACTGATGCCTCTACCCTGTGTCAGTCACTGCACTGGTTGCCCATTCAGTGCAGGATATAATATAAACTAATCACTCTCACCCATAAAGCTCTCCACAGCGCTGCACCCCTCCTAAATCTCCTCCCTCATCTCTGTCTACCACCCTACCCGCTCTCTCCACAGCGCTGCACCCCCTACATCTCCTCCCTCATCTCTGTCTACCACCCTACCTGGTCTCTCCACAGTGCTGCACCCCCTACATCTCCTCCCTCATCTCTGTCTACCACCCTACCCGGTCTCTCCACAGCGCTGCACCCCCCTACATCTCCTCCCTCATCTCTGTCTACCACCCTACCCGGTCTCTCCACAGCGCTGCACCCCCCTACATCTCCTCCCTCATCTCTGTCTACCACCCTACCCGGTCTCTCCACAGTGCTGCTCCTCCCTCATCTCTACCACCCTACCCGGTCTCTCCACAGCGCTGCACCCCCTACATCTCCTCCCTCATCTCTGTCTACCACCCTACCCGGTCTCTCCACAGCGCTGCACCCCCCTACATCTCCTCCCTCATCTCTGTACCACCCTACCCGGTCTCTCCACAGCGCTGCTCCTCCCTCATCTCTACCACCCTACCCGGTCTCTCCACAGTGCTGCTCCTCCCTCATCTCTACCACCCTACCCGGTCTCTCCACAGCGCTGCACCCCCTACATCTCCTCCCTCATCTCTGTCTACCACCCTACCCGCTCTCTCCACTCTGCTGATGATATCAGATTACATTCTTCAATCCGAACCTCCCATGCCCGTCTCCAAGACTTCTTACGTGCTGCACCAGTTCTCTGGAACATGCTACCACAGAAGATCGGTGCACTCAGAACTCTCATAGCCTTAAGAGGGCCCTGAGAACACATCTTCTCAGTCTGGCCTACCAGAACCCTAATGGCTAACACCCAACCCCCCCCCCCCCCCCCCCCGCCCCCCCTTCTCTCCCTTCACTCCCTAGCGCACTCATCTCATTTTCGGCACTTATCTGTATATAGATGTACTGTTTGGGTGGCAGGTCCATCCGAATTTGACATAAAACAACCCCATATTTATGTCACATGGCTGGACCATTGTAAATCTGGCACTTCTCACCCTTCATCTCGCTCATACACCCTAATAGATTGTAAGCTCTTGCGAGCGGGGCCCTCACACCTTGTGTCTCATCTGTAAGTAGCTTTTCATTGTGCAATGTCGGTCTTGTGTCTGTACCTACACCCTCCAAATTGTAAAGTGCTGCGGAATATGTTGGCGCTATTTAAATAAAGATTAATATTATTATTATCAGAGGTCATCTCCTCAAAGTTTTTTTCCTGAAATCCATTGCACAGGACAGTTAGTCCACGTTTTGTTTGATAAGCTCATACGTTAGATAAAAGTTGGCCAAACCTTTAATTTTGACCGGATCAATCGACCATTGTTTATGGGGATGACACAACTAGTCCACCGATGGCACGTGCTGGGGGAATGATGTATGTTGGATTTCAACTTGCCTAATTCTTCGTCCCTTTCCCCTCTTCCAACTGAAAAACCTATGCACACAGAGCGTAGTGCTCATGCGGGGAGATTCACTGATTCAAATTAAAGGAGTCTTCTCCTTAAAAGGTCTTAAAATAATGTTTTTAAGACCCAATGATAGGACAGGTCATAAAGCCTTCATTTTTGGAGGTCACACCATTAAGGCTTCTTGCCAAGGATCTTAAGATGGTCATGGTCTTCTAAAGGTTAACAAGGCATGGGGTTAATCCGTCACTTAGAAAATGAATCCTGTTGACCAGGGGTGTAAAACTTATTTTCACCGAGGGCCACATCAGTGCTACGATAGTCTTCAAAGGGCCTCTGGAGGGCCTTGGATGATGGCTTGGATACCTGGGTAAAGCTGTCAGGTTTGCGCTACTGCCTTCGAGCAGGATGGTGTGGTGGTGCGTGCTGGAGTTCCGAATCCGAGATGGTACCAACTCCCTGTGCTGATGGTACCAGCTCTGCCAAGTGCTGGCCTCCAAAGAGTAGGTCCTTCTGCGTCCTCCAAAGAGTATGTCCCCCTGCGTCCTCCAAACAGTAGGTCCCTCTGCATCCTCCAAAGAGTAGGTCCCTCTGCATCCTCCAAAGAGTAGGTCCCTCTGCATCCTCCAAAGAGTAGGTCCCTCTGCATCCTCCAAAGAGTAGGTCCCCTTGCATCCTCCAAAGAGTAGGTCCTGCTGCATCCTTCAAAGAGAAGGTCCCCCTGCATCCTCCAAAGAGTAGGTCCCGCTGTATCCTCCAAAGAGTAGGTCCCGCTGTATCCTCCAAAGAGTAGGTCCCGCTGTATCCTCCAAAGAGTAGGTCCCCCTGCATCCTCCAAAGAGTAGGTCCCCCTGCATCCTCCAAAGAGTAGGTCCCCCTGCATCCTCCAAAGAGTAGGTCGCGCTGCATCCTCCAAAGAGTAGGTCACGCTGCATCCTCCAAAGGTAGGTCCCCTGCATCCTCCAAAGAGTAGGTCTCGCTGCATCCTCCAAAGAGTAGGTCCCCCTGCATCCTCCAAAGCCTCCAAAGAGTAGGTCTCGCTGCATCCTCCAAAGAGTAGGTCTCGCTGTATCCTCCAAAGAGTAGGTCCCGCTGTATCCTCCAAAGAGTAGGTCCCGCTGCATCCTCCAAGAGTAGGTCTCGCTGCATCCTCCAAAGAGTAGGTCTCGCTGCATCCTCCAAAGAGTAGGTCTCGCTGCATCCTCCAAAGAGTAGGTCCCCCTGCATCCTCCAAAGAGTAGGTCCTGCTGCATCCTCCAAGAGTAGGTCTCGCTGCATCCTCCAAAGAGTAGGTCCCCCTGCGTCCTCCAAACAGTAGGTCCCCCTGCGTCCTCCAAACAGTAGTTCCCCCTGCGTCCTTCATCCAGTAGGTCCCGCTGCGTCCTCCATTGTGTATGACCCGCTGCGTCCTCCACAGAGTAGGTCCCGCTGCGTCCTCCAAAGAGTAGGTCCCCCTGCGTCCTCCAAAGAGTAGGTCCCCCTGCATCCTCCAAAGAGTAGGTCCCCCAGCATCCTCCAAAGAGTAGGTCGCGCTGCATCCTCCAAAGAGTAGGTCCGCTGCATCCTCCAAAGAGTAGGTCCCCTGCATCCTCCAAAGAGTAGGTCCCCCTGCATCCTCCAAAGAGTAGGTCCCTCTGCATCCTCCAAAGAGTAGGTCCCCCTGCATCTTCCAAAGAGTAGGTCCCCCTGCTTCCTCCAAAGAGTAGGTCCCCCTGCTTCCTCCAAAGAGTAGGTCCCCCTGCATTTTTCCAAAGAGTAGGTCCCCTGCATCCTCAAAAAGAGTGGTCCCCTGCATCCTCCAAAGAGTAGGTCCCCCTACGTCCTCCAAAGAGTAGGTCCCCCTGCGTCCTCCAGAGAATAGGTCCTCCTGCATCCAGGCCTGGTCCATCCTGCAACCAGCCCTCGTCTATCCCTGCTTACTGTATCTAAGCTCTTGAGGGCCACATAAGATGACGTGACATCCAGATTTGACTTGTGGGCCTTAAATTTGACCCATGCTGTAGACTGAAGAGTAGAGCACTTGGTTGTCTCCATTACTCTTTTGGTTTCCATTAAATAAGGTCGATCATGCTTTCTACCACATTAAGAGGACTATGGCCATGCCGTTCTCGAATCAGTAGGTGTCTCAGTGTTTGGACCTAAATGTGTATGAGGAGGTCCTCATGCTAACTTCCTCTTTTGGGATAGGCTGGTTGTCTTACCTTCCCTACCCAATACAGTGTTCATCTGGATGGAGGTCCTTGACTCGACAGGTATATATTTCAGATATAATGGGCCAATATAGCTTTTTTTTCCTGCTGTCTATACTATGAGATAATTTCATTTTTTCTTTAGGCTTCTGCTCTTTGTCCACGTCTGTGGCCTTAAAAAGGTTTTCTCACCATAATAATTAGCTTTTAATGTGTAGAGAAAGGTAAATGAAGACTGTTACCAAATACATTGCAGTATTGATTTTGCTTTGGTTAGAGAAAAAAAAGATTTAATCTCCTCTTAGAGCACATAGGTTTCTCTGGTTACCGACCACCTCTCCCTGCTCTCTGTTATCTCTCATTGCTTTAACTTACTGTCAGTGAGTCCTTCCATGGTGAGTCACTCCCTGCAGAGCCTTATCTCTAGCATCGCAGTTAGTTAAAGGGGTTTTGCCATGATCTACTGTTGACGTGGGATCCTCGAAAATGGGTATTTGATCACTTTTCTAAATATAGGTCATCAAAAAAAGTAAAGCCCCTGAGAGTTACAGCCTTCCTTACATGCCCTTGGTTTCTTGACAGTTTACATTAGACACGACCAGGAGCTGATCTGGCCCCGCTTGCGTTGTTTACACTTCTTACCTGATGGCAGGGAACTTGAACGAGCTTTGAATGGCTTGGGGAGAAAGATCCTGTGTCTTTTGTATAGAGAATCCACTGGTTGTAATGTAATGATCTGAATAAACATGCAGATGCTTTCTGCTCACCCCTCTCTCCCCCCTGCAGCCGTTCCTGAAGGAATGAAAGAAGGCTGCCTGCTGAGCTTATCTTCTCTCCTGAGCAAATAAGAGGGAGAAATAAAATGCCTATAGCTTGTGCACAATGCAGTTATCCTCTGTGGATTAGCAAAACCATGTTTGCTCAACTACAGAGACTGAGTCTCAGGAGCGTGCATGGGAGGTGAAGCGGTGACATCACAGAGGAGGTACTTGCTTTTTTAAACACAGAAACACAACGCCCCTTTTTTCAAGCCTCAAAAGGGGAGTATCAGCCTGTTAGGTAAGGAACTCACTTCTTGGCAAAACCCCTTTAACCTAACTAAATGAAAAGCTTTCACTCTTTAGAGCTCTGTAGCCTTGTGTACTACTCTTTATAAACCTCAGACAGTCATGTCACTGTAACAGGATCAGTAAGATACGTCAATCACTGCTGTAGACCCACCCATAACCTGACCAGGAAGTGCGAGTCTAAAGCTGAATGTGGCTTTGTGAAGAGAAAGATAAATGAAGACTGTTACCAAATACATTGCAGTTTTGATTTTGCTTTGGTCAGAGAAAAAAGAAGATTTAATCTCCTCTTAGAGCACATAGGTTTCTCTGGTTACCGACCAACTCTCCCTGCTCTCTCTTATCTCTCTTTGCTTCAAGTTGCCGTCAGTGAGTCCATCCATGGTAAGTCACTCCCTGCAGAGCCTTATCTCTAGAAACAGAGTTAGTTTACCTACCTAAATGAAAAGCTTTCACTCTTTAGAGCTCTGTAGCCTTATGTACTCCACTTTATAAGCCTCAGTCATGTCACTGTAACAGGATCAACAGGATACGTCAATCACGTTAACCTAACTAAATGAAAAGCTTTCACTCTTTAGAGCTCTGTAGCCTTGTGTACTACTCTTTATAAACCTCAGACAGTCATGTCACTGTAACAGGATCAGTAAGATATGTCAATCACTGCTGTAGACTCACCCATAACCTGACCAGGAAGTGCGAGTCTAAAGCTGAATGTGGCTTTATGAAGAGAAAGATAAATGATGACTGTTACCAAATACATTGCAGTTTTGATTTTGCTTTGGTCAGAGAAAAAAGAAGATTTAATCTTCTCTTAGAGCACATAGGTTTCTCTGGTTACCGACCAACTCTCCCTGCTCTCTCTTATCTCTCATTGCTTCAAGTTGCCGTCAGTGAGTTCATCCATGGTAAGTCACTCCCTGCAGAGCCTTATCTCTAGAAACAGAGTTAGTTTACCTACCTAAATGAAAAGCTTTCACTCTTTAGAGCTCTGTACTACACTTGATAAACCTCAGTCATGTCACTGTAACAGGATCAGCAGGATACGTCAATCACTGTTGTAGACCCGCCCATAACCTGACCAGGACGTGTGAGTCTAAAGCTGAATGTGGCTTTGTGATGCTGCATGGTGAGAAACCCCCTTTAATGGAGATCTCTCTAAGGTCATTTAGCAACTAAAAAATTTTTCCCAGTTCAAATTTTTCGTCCTCCTCTAAAAATAAAGCTCGTACCTTTCATTAGGAACATTTTCGGACTCCCTAATGATTCGTTTTGCCGTCGCTCTTTGCTATGTAGGGGTCCAAATAGTTTGGGGTCGTTGCTTAGTAACAGAGGGCTAAGCCAGTGGGTGACACTGCTGGCACGCTACACTCCTGGGGAGAATAGTGGTGTCACTTGAGGACCTGAAATTGGTTCACACTGTGCAATATGCATTTTCAATTTGGAGGCCGGGCAGGGTTCTCGGCATCCGTTTGTCGTGACGTATGTCTTTGACTTGTTTTATGTTTATTGTGTCTTTACCGATGCAAAGTGCTATGAAATCTGTATTGAGGAATACTAATAACGAGACCGAAGAATAAGCTGTTCCCAAAAAGTAGTACGGGAGCATCCATCAGACTCTTACCTGAATTCGGCACAATGGGGTCACCGTGTACACTACCCTTTCGCTCTGCATTAGTGCTGAGAAGCATTTGTCGCGGCGGTGGAGTGAATGCATTAGCTCTATTAATAAGAGCCATAAAGTCCTATTTTGTTTCCTTTTCAATAAAGAACATTGTCGGAGCTTCAAGGTCTTTTTGCTCCTGCAAAGTGTAGGTTCACCCTCCGTGACCTTAGTGACCCGACTTTGGATCGCAGCTCAAGCAGTTATCTGATAGACCTTTATTAGCAATCTGGCTCCATAATAGGCAAGGAAAGTGTGAGGAAGCAATCCCCTTGAGATTTTGCGGTAGGACTACAGGCTGCTTTTAATGGAAGCCTATGTTCTGGTCTTAGAAGTGGGGGGGGGGATCAAACTCAGGCCCACAGGGCTAATCTGATCTGCAGTGTAATTGTAATTGGCCCACGAGAATTGGCAGGGGAGTGTAGAGAGGAGAAGAGAAAGAAGCTGGGGGTTTGTCACTCAGCCCTTGCGTAGAGCAGAGAAGGGACCATGTGGTAGGAGAAACCACTCCGACAACGGGACCACTGATGAGATAATAGGAGCTCCTTCTGAGCCTCAGCATCTCTGTAGGCAGCAGGGTACTCCAAACAGAGATGATGTTCTGTTTGCTCTATTTGGCCCTCAACTGTGTCTAAGTTTTTAATTTTGACCCACTGTGTAATTGAGCTTGACACCCCTGACCAAGAGCCCTCGGGGAGCTGGTGTTTTGTTTTTTCTTCGTTAGGACATCCACTTAAATTTTCCTAATGCTCGTGGACCGATATGTCTAGTAGGGTATTCCCATCCCCTGGATCCTCTTGTTCATGGGCTTAATTTTGACCCACTGTGTAATTGAGTTTGAAACCCCTGACCTAGAGCCTTCAGGGAGGTAGAGTTTTGTGTTTTTTTCTTCCTTAGGACATCCACTTAAATTTTCCTAATGCTGGTTGATCAACATATCTAGTAGCTTATTCCCATCCCCTGGATCCTCTTGGGGCTACTATTGTACAGGCTACCCAATAGTAGCCCCAAGAGGGCAGCACAAGATAGTGTCAGACCTGCTGTTTCCAGCGCTGTGCCCCTTATTCTGCAAGATGCTGGAGTTTTAGAGCATTGACCCCTCAAATCTTATTCATGAGCAGGTGTTACCTCCACCCACTAGTGACAGTTTTCAATTTTATACCTATTCAAAGTAATAGGGTTATCAGTTGAGGTGGGCGGGGTTAGCCTCAGGTGGGCGGGGTTTGAAAAAAATGACTCTTCGAATGACCAGGCTGAAAACTGCAGATTTGAGCATTAAATACACAAAAACTCCAGCATCTTGCAGAATAAGGGGCACAGCGCTGGGAACAGCAGGTCTGACACTGGCTTGTGCTGCCCTCAGCAAGGGGTCATAATCTATGTGACAGGTTCTCTTTAACGTAAGATAAATAAGGGCGTAATAAGCTCTGTTGGTGGCCATGGCAGAGGTTTCTGATTTGTGCCCCACCATCCCCGGTCCACAAAGTTCAGCATGATCGTTACTAGAGAGACATTTGTTAATTTAAAGGGGTTGTCCAACACTTTTAAAAACCTCCCTACCCCCTTCCACTGTGCTAAAATTTCAGCTATACTTGGCTTTCCCATCACCACTATTCTGGCTCTGCCAGAGCTCCAGTGTTCTCCCTTCAGTCACTCACTGATGACATCACGTTCATGGATCACATGATGATGCAGCCGATCACTGACGTCTGTGGTCACATGCCGAACATGCGGATTGGTTGCAGCATCGTGTGAACCAGGAACGTGATGTCATGAGTGGGGGACGGGTCGGTGGTGAATGAAGAGGCAAGTATGGGTTACTTTTCTACTTTAGCACAGTGCGAGGTTTTTTAAAACCTTTAAAAAAGATCCAAGAAAATGAAGAAAAAAAAAAAAAGGCCGCTCACCTCTATAGCTTGTACCATGTATCATATAGTCAACTCACGGTGCAGGGAAGAGGCATCCGGCTGGAGATGTAGAACTTAAAGGGGATGTATCTCTTCCTTACTTCGGCTCATTCACACTGTGCTTAGCTTCCCAGCTCTGTGAATGCAGGGGCGTTTCTTTCCCTCCCAGCTGGATGACATCATCCCCCCTTCACTGCTGGCCTGAGACTCCCCACCCCCCCCCCCCTCCCCCTCTCTGAGACCACATATCACTGTGTCTCTCCCTATCAGTCTTATTTTATAAGAGCTGTATACATACCACAGGCTGCATTCAATCTAATCTGAGCACGGATCTCTCACAGCTGGAGATGTATTACAGCTTTCTAAGAACGGCAAAGATCTGCGTGTATGCAGGAGAGTTAGGCACAGGGACAAAACTGTCATGTTTTCTCATTGTACAATCTGCTGCAGTCTGTTTCTGCTAGGTGTGGAAACAGAAAATACTACGGCCCCTAACTCTGAGTCAGACACACAGCTCAGTGAATCGACCCAGGGGCTGTACAGAATGTAAATGAGCTCTCAGTTAGTGAATTGCAAGGAGGAGGGATCAGGAGGGATTCGACCCACACTGGATATCAGTGTAAATAAAAACACAAGATAATGGACACTGTGAGAACAAGGCAGCTTTGCTAATGACATCCAATTGCAAAGTTGCTTGTTTTCACTGTCCCCTTATTCTGAAGACCATTTAATGAAACGATAACACCCCTTTAAATGAAGAAATCCCAAATAGAGTTCTTCCAGCACTCGTGTATATTCCAATTAAAACGCACTTTTAGGCTATGTTCACGCGGGCAAATTTTGCCGCGCATTTCGCCGTGTAATTGCGCTCCAATACAAGCGAGATGCGCGTCGAAATTACATAGAGAACTATGGATTACGCCTCCTCTCGTATTGTACACCCAGGGAGATAAGTGACAGTGAGTAATGACTGTCTATGGGGCCGGCGATCTGCCGCCCCCCTCCGCGTCACGGAAGCACTCGACGTAATTGCGGGGCGTACTGTACAGCCCGCAATTACGCTGTGTGGACATACCCTTATTGGTATTTCAAAATAAAAACGTAGTAAAAAAATCAATAAACACTTAGAAAAGATCTACGCGTTTTGAGCCACCATCTGGAGCTCTTAATCATGACCAAAGTGATGGATCGAAACGCGCAGATCTTTTGTAAGTGTTTATTGATTTTTTTACTACGTTTTTAGCTTGAAATCCCAATAAAAGTGTATTTGTAATGGGAAATTTCAGCTATATACCTTGTACCACAGCAATGTATATCTGTACATTGTATAACATGCTTTTGATTTGTTAAAAGGGTTTTGCCACGATGTAATGTTGACGTGGAATCCTCCAAAATGGGTATTTAATCACTTTTCTAAATATATGTGATTACAAAAAGTGAAGCCTGTGAGAGCTACAGCGTTGCTCAGTCCCCCTTAGTTTCCTGAAAGTTTACGTTAGACACGACCAGGACACTGACAGGAGCTGATCTGGCCTCCCTTGTGTGTTTGCACGTCTTATCTGATGACAGGGAACATGAAGGAGCTTGCAAGGGGCTGGGGAGAAAAGTGCAGTGTACGAGTCTGTCTGCTGTATAGAGAATCCACTGGTTGTAATGTAATTTTTTGAGTAAACATTACAGACGCTCCCTTCTTCCTCACTCCCTTTCACCCCTGCAGCCGTTCATGACTCAGCATGCTTTGTTTATCTTCTCACCTGAGCAGATAAGAGGTAAGGAACTCACTTCGTGGCAAAACCCCTTCAAGTGATTACAGACAGTCTCTGGGTTACGAACGGGATAGGGACTGTAGGTTTGTTCGTAAGTTGAATTTGTATGCAAGTCGGAACAGGTAGATTGATTAGATGTAACTCCAGCACAAAAGGTTTTTTAAGTTTTGGGTAGTGCAGGGAAGGGTTCTTACATTTGTTTTGCTGTCTATGCCCCTGTTAAGAAGATTTCACCTCAATTTCACCTCGTGCTGCTGTAGAATGCTGGAACTTGTCGTTCCACAGCTACTATCTGCTGTGGAAGATGGAACTACAAGTGCCAGCATGCCGCATAAATCTCCGTTTGTAACTAGGGGACAGTTGTAAGTCAGAACGGTGTAAGTCGAGGACTGTCTGTATATGCAAAATGTTCAATAAGCATTCAGTTAACTAAAATTTTAACAAATGGAAAAAAAAATAAAAATTAAAAGTTCAATTCCGGCCAATGCCACATGTAAGCATTTTCCCTTGAAGTAGCGAGCTTATTAGGATGCAGCGATGACTGCAAGCTCTGGGATTTCCAAGTTTTGATGCACTAAGCACTTACATTGTTATCAGGGCATAGACTTTTGATTGACCAGAAAGTTTAACCAATACAAGAATTTGCCATCTCAGGGTCTTTTTTGAGGCTTCGCCACTTGTGAAGATGGTTGCACGTCAGCAAGTTGTCCGCTTCCCCCAGTAGACAGATGCAAAACGCTGCACATTTTAAGACCTAGATTTACATTTCTTTGGCAACCGAAGCTTGTTGACCTTAACAAACGTTCTCTCCATCGTGTCCCTGCTGGGTTTTTCTTATCGATTGTTTTACTCACTTTGTTCTTTGCCACTAGCTTAATAAATGCACATTTTACTGTGAACGTGTGTTGTTTGTGCAAGCGAGTAATGCGAGTAATGTAGAAACATCGTGAAGGTTTGATTACCTCAGCAGAGGTTCCCCTTTGGGACTTGTTTGTTCGGTGTAGTTTCTATAAATAGGAATTGGTTCCATTCTTCAGTTCCAGGGTTGAGCTTCCCACCATACATCGGCAGAAGACCATTTTTCTCATCATACGAGGAAAAATGTCTCTCAACCCCAAAGTCATCTGGGTAGAGGAGTCCACTTATAAAGGGTTGAGCTGCCCACCATACATCGGCAGAAGACCAATTTTCTCATCATAAGAGGAAAAATGTCTCTCAACCCCAAAGTCATCTGGATAGAGGAGTCCACTTATAAAAGGGTTGAGCTGCCCACCATACATCGGCAGAAGACCATTTTTCTTATCATACGAGGAAAAATGTCTCTCAACCCCAAAGTCATCTGGGTAGAGGAGTCAACTTATAAAAGGGTTGAGCTGCCCACCATACATCGGCAAAAGACCATTTTTCTCATCATACGAAGAAAAATGTCTCTCAACCCCAAAGTCATCTGGGTAGAGGAGTCCACTTATAAAAGGTTGAGCTGCCCACCATAGATCAGCAGAAGACCATATTTCTCATCCTACGAGGAAAATGTCTCTCAACCCCAAAGTCATCTGGGTAGAGGAGTCCACTTATAAAAGGGTTGAGCTCCCCACCATACAATGGCAGACGACTATTTTTCTCATCATACGAGGAAAAATGTCTCTCAACCCCAAAGTCATCTGGATAGAGGAGTCCACTTATAAAAGGGTTGAGCTGCCCACAACGGCAGAAGACCATTTTTCTCATCATATGAGGAAAAATGTCTCTCAACCCCAAAGTCATCTGGATAGAGGAGTCCACTTATAAAAGGGTTGAGCTGCCCACCATACAACGGCAGAAGACTATTTTTCTCATCATACGAGGAAAAATGTCTCTTAACCCCAAAGCCATCTGGTTAGAGGAGGTCCATTATAAAAGGGTTTAAGTGTCCACCAAACATCGGCAGAAAAAACCATTTTTCTATCATACAGAGAATATAATGTAACTCCACCCAAAGTCATCTGGGTAGTGAGGAGTCACACTTATAATGCCTGTTGAGATGTCACCAATACACTCGGCTCAGAAGAACTGTTTCCACATACAGGGGAAAAATGGCTCTCCAGCACCCAAATCTTTTCTAGGTACAGAGTAACTTAGAAACGGTGTTGAGCTGTCTCATACAAAATGTCAATAAGAATCAGTTATCTAATTTACAAGGAAAAATATGTTCTCCGGCAACCCACATGTAACTTTCTTTGAAGTAGGAGCACTTATAAAGGATTGCAGCGATCCAACTCGGATTCCAATCTGAGCACTAAGTACCATTTTTCATCATATACGATGACAAAATGTTTAACCAACAAGATTCCATATCAGGTTTTTTGAGGCTTCCCACTTGTAAATGGTTGAGCTGAACCACCATAACAGGCAAAAGCTGCCATTTTAACTATTTACATCTTTGGAAGAAGCTGTTCTTAACCCCAAATTTCCCCTGGTATGCTGGGTTTTTACTTATCGATTTTTAACTTTGAGCTTGCCACGCATAAATGCAAAATGACCGTTTTTTATTCAACGAAGAATGAGAAATGTGAACTCGTAAACCCAAAGGTTCCTTTCTGGGCTTGATTGGGTAGTTTCTATATAAATAGGCATTTGAGTGGCCCACCATAGATCGGTAGAAGACCATTTTTCTCATCTACGAGGAAAATGTCTCTCAACCCCAAAGTCATCTGGGTAGAGGAGTCCACTTATAAAAGGGTTGAGCTCCCCACCATACAATGGCAGACGACCAATTTTCTCATCATATGAGGAAAAATGTCTCTCAACCCCAAAGTCATCTGGATAGAGGAGTCCACTTATAAAAGGGTTGAGCTGCCCACCATACAACGGCAGACGACAATTTTTCTCATCATACGAGGAAAAATGTCTCTTAACCCCAAAAGTCCATCTGGATAGAGGAGTCCACTTATAAAAGGGTTGAGCTGCCCACCAACATCGGCAGACGACTATTTTTCTCATCATACGAGGAAAAATGTCTCTTAACCCCAAAGCCATCTGGGTAGAGGAGTCCAATTATAAAAGGGTTGAGCTGTCCACCAAACATCGGCAGAAGACCATTTTTCTCATCATAAGAGGAAAAATGTCTCTCAACCCCAAAGTCATCTGGGTAGAGGAGTCCACTTATAAAAGGGTTGAGCTGTCCACCATACATCGGCAGAAGACCATTTTTCTCATCATACAAGGAAAAATGTCTCTCAACCCCAAAGTCATCTGGGTAGAGGAGTCCACTTATAAAAGGGTTGAGCTGTCCACCATACATCGGCAGAAGACCATTTTTCTCATCATACGAGGAAAAATGTCTCTCAACCCCAAAGTCATCTCGGTAGAGAAGTCCACTATTAAAGAAGCCTTAGACTGTTGAGGATCAAGTAGTTGGATCCATCACTGATCTCGAGAAGAAGTGACCTCATATGTATGGTTACCATTAAAAGAGCCTTAGACTGGTGAGGATCAAGAAATTGGATTTATCACTGATCTGGAAAAGAAGTGGCCTCACATATGTGGTCACTATTTAAGAAGCCTTAGACTGGTGAGGATCAAGTACTTTGACGCATCACTGATCTCGAGAAGAAGTGGCCTCACATATGTGGGCACTATTACAGGAGCCTTAGACTCATTTGGATCAAATAGTTGAATTTATCACTGATCTCAAGAAGTGGCCTCACAAGTAGCCTTAGACTGGTGTCGATCAAGTATTGGGACATCAGGAGCTTCCTATTATTTATTTATTTTTTTTTTAAATAGGAAGCTCCTGATGTCCCAATATTTGATCGTCATCAGTCTAAGGCTACTTGTGAGGCCACTTCTTGAGATCAGTGATAAATTCAACTATTTGATCCAAATTGGTCTAAAGCTCCTGTAATAGTGACCACATATGTGAGGCCACTTCTTCTCGAGATCAGAGATGCGTCCAAGTACTTGATCCTCACCAGTCTAAGGCTTCTTTAATAGTGACCACATATGTGAGGCCACTTCTTCTCGAGGTCAAGATGCGTCCAAGTACTTGATCCTCATCAGTCTAAGGCTCTTTTAATAGTAACCATACATATGAGGCCACTTCTTCTCCAAATCGGTGGTGGATCCAACTACTTGATCCTCAACAGTCTAAGGCTTTTTTAATAGTGAGCTCATACGTGAGGCCACTTCTTTTCAAGATCAGTGATGAATCCAACTACTTGAGCCTCACCAATCTAAGGCTCTTTTAATGGTAACCATACATATGAGGCCACTTCTTCTCCAGATCAGTGATGGATCCAGCTACTTGATCCTCAACACTCCAAGGCTTCTTTAATAGTGCCCACATATGTGAGGCCACTTCTTTTTGAGATCAGTGATGCGTCCAACTTCTTGATCCTCAACAGTCTAAGGCTTCTTTAATAGTGAGCACATATGTGAAGCCACCACTTCTCCAGATCAGTGATGGCTCCAACTAATTTACCTTCACTTGTCTAAGGCTGTTTTAATGGTGACCACATATTAGGCCACTTCTAGAGATCAGTGATGGATCCAACTACTTGATTGTCACCAGTCTACAGCTTTTTCAATAGTGACCACATATATGAGGCCACTTCTTCTCGAGATCAGTGATGCGTCCAACTACTTAATCCACATAAGTCTAAGGCTTCTTTAATAGTGACCACATATGTGAGGCCACTTCTTCTCGAGATCAGTGATGCGTCCAAGTACTTGATCCTCACCAGTCTAAAGCTCTTTTAATGATAACCACACATACGAGGCCACTTCTTCTCGAGATCAGTGATGCGTCCAACTACTTAATCCACATCAGTCTAAGGCTTCTTTAATAGTGACCACATATGTGAGGCCACTTCTTCTCAAGATCAGTGATGCGTCCAATACTTATCCTCACCAGTCTAAGCTCTTTTAATGTACCACACATACAGGCCACTTCTTCTCGAGATCATGATGCGTCCAACTACTTAATCCACATCAGTCTAAGGCTCCTTTTAATGGTGACCACGTGTCTGAGGCCACTTCTTCTCCAGATCAATGATGCTTCCAACTACTTAATCCTCATCAGTCTAAGGCTCCTTTTAATGGTGACCACATGTCTGAGGCCACTTCTTCTCCATATCAGTGAAGGTTCGAACTACTTTATTTTCACCAGTCTTTTTTTTTTTTTTTAATAGTGACCACATATATGAGGCCACATGTCAAAATTGGTGACGGTTTCAACTATTTGATCCGCATCAGTTGAGGGCTATTTTAATAGTGACCAAATACACACTACTCACAAAAAAATATGGACATTTGGATTTCGGGTAAAATTTATGAAAACTGTAAATATTTCCCGCTCCAGTGATATTTTATCCTGTAGCCATGTAAGTTGTAGCCTGCAATGTCAATTTTCTCATCTGAAACAAGAGCCAACAACAGTGTCCTATGGCCTTGAGCATCAATTACATCTGGACAAAGATGTCTTATGCTGTTCACAAGTAGAGTTATTGACTACTGAGTCATGGCATCCCACTCTTCTTGAAGGGCACCCTTCAGGTCATTGAGGTTCAGGGGTACAGAGTTAGGAGCTTCTACACAGAGACTCAGTTGATCCCACAGGTTTTCCAGGGGGTACAGGTCTGGAGAAAGTGCCGGTCACTCCATTTGAGGTACCTCAGTCTCCAACAGCCATTCCCTAATGACGCAACCTTGATGAGCTGGGGCTTTATGGTCCATGAAGATGTAATGAGCTCTGTCATACAGAGGCACAATAACTGGATTCATGATGTTATTCCAGTAGTAGCGGCCATCACTGGACCCTTCACACAGTGTAGGGCAGTTCTGTATTGACTTAGACACACCTGCCCAAACTGGAAAACTACTGCCAAGGGCTCGTCTGGTGACAGCAGTGACTGATGCATAGTGCTCTCCTTGACATCGTTGGTGGCCGTCATTTCTGTTCAGAGTGAATCGACTTTCATCACTGAACAGCACTGAGGAGCACTGGTCCCTCCTTCAGTGTAGATGCTTCCTGGCCCATGCAAGGAGATGCCTGTGTTTGGTGAAGTCATCTAGCATGCAGACCGCGCTGATGTAAACGGTGACGAATGGTCTGATGTGACACTTGGTGCCTCTCACCTCCCTTAAACGTGCCTGGAGTTGTGCAGCATTCATCATCCTGTTCCACAGGGCATTGGTTACAATGAAGCAGTCATCCTTTTGTGATGAAGCCAAAGGAAGTCAACTTCTTTGCCTTTCTGTGACTCTCACAGTCTCTCTGATACAACCTGCTGATGACACTCCAAGATCAGTGGCCACTTCAGTCTGAGAGCAGCCTGCTTGAAACCTGGCAATGGCGAGGTAATGTTGATCAATTGTAAGGTGCTGTCTTGGTCTCATGAGGTCACAATGTGAACAGCAGGATCAGGAGGACGGTTTAAATCCCAATTCAAATGTGTCCCCTAAATGTATTGGGCGATTCAGGGATCAAAAACCTTGTTAGGGATCAGCAAGTTGTGCAGAAGGTCCTGAAACATTGAACAGTTGGACGAGTGCATCTAAAGGGGAGAGATCGGCTCATTTAGTTAATTTAAAAAAATTTCAGGAAATTTTTTGTTCATGCACAAGTTACAAACAAAAGTCAAATATCCTGAACTTTTTGTGAGTAGTGTATATGAAGCCACTTCTCCAGATCATGGTTCCAACTACTTGATCCTCACCTGCCCAGATCTTCTTTTACACCAACTATAATAGTAGTGTTGATCTACTTAGTGCAATTTGACCAGAGCTTCTTAATAGGAATCTTTACAATGCCCAATTGTCTGGCAGTAAATGGGCACATGAATGAGGGGTGGAAGCTTCCTGTGGCCATTCACGTTGATGATAGTCTGCGGCAGTTTCCCTGTCTGGTATGGGGAGATGTGCTGCATAATAGATGAACCAGCGGTTGCTCCTTTTTCGGCTGATCGCGCGGCCATTTACACAGGGCAATTATCCTGAACAAACATCTCTACACACGTTCCTTCAGCCGATAATTGGCCGTGCAAAAGGCCCTTAACCCTGTCATGAGTCCTTGAGTTGAAAACCTTGTTAGCATAAGAGTAGGAAATTCATTCTAGAAACTCCATCTTGGTAGTTCGGCAGGTGAAGTCATGTGTCCCAGGACTCATGTGCGTCAATGCTCTGTTGAGACGTATGTACTTTATTCTTAGGTTTACGTTGCTCCTAAATTTACACATGCTTATGTACACTATGGAAGGTTATTGCAGAAAAGGACTTCTCATGCCCCTTTGCTTACTTTGATTACTGAAAATCAATGCAATTCTATAGAATCTGGTTGGAAAATTGATCCTTAAAGAGAACCTGTCACATAGAGTATGCCCGCTTGCTGAGGGCAGCACAAGCCAGTGTCAGACCTGCTGTTTCCAGCGCTGTGTCCCTTATTCTGTAAGATGCTGCAGTTTTAGAGCATTTACCCCTCAAATCTTATTCATGAGCAGGTGTTAGCCCCGCCCACCAAAGGCTAGCCCCACCCACTGACAGTTATTCACATGTTTCTACCTAATAGGTTTATCAGTTGAGGTGGGCGGGGCTAGCCTCAGGTGGGCGGTGTTTGAAAAAAACTGTCTCTCTGAAGGACTCTTCGAATGACTCTTCTGGCTGAAAGCTGCAGATTTCAGCATTAAATACTCGAAAACTGCAGCATCTTACAGGATAAGGGACACAGCGCTGGAAACAGCAGGTCCGACACTGGCTTGTTCTGTCCTCAGCAAGGGGGGGGCATCATCTATGTGACAGGTTCCCTTTAAAGGTGCAATGGATCCATGGCAAGTGTCGGCATACTGCTAAGATGGTGGGTCTGAACTGAGGCCATGTATAAGGTCTGTGACTGCCCCACTCAATTGAATCAAGTGGAGATGCAATTCTCTACATAGTACCTAGATCAGGGGAGGGCAATTCTTTTTCACATGGGGCCACATGGGAAACTGAAATGGTTTTAGAGGGCCAGACTAATATATTTAACTCGGTTCTACCCAATACCTTTATACAATAGACCCCGGTGTTGATTGCCAAGCTCTTATCAAACGACTTGAGGCCTTAAAGAGAATCTGTCACATAGGTTATGCCCCCCTTGCTGAGGGCAGCACAAGCCAGTGTCAGACCTGCTGTTTCCAGCGCTGTGCCCCTTATTCTGTAAGATGCTGCGGTTTTAGAGCATTTACCCCTCAAATCTTATTCATGAGCAGGTGTTAGCTCCGCCCACCAAAGGCTAGCTCTGCCCACTGACAGTTTCTACCTATTCAAAGTAATAAGTTTGTCAGTTGAGGTGGGCGGGGCTACCCTCAGGTGGGCGGGGTTTGATAAAAAGTGACACTCTGAAGGACTCTTCTGGCTGAAAACTGCAGATTTGAGCATTAAATGCTCTAAAACTGCAGCATCTTACAGAATAAGGGACACAGCGCTGGAAACAGCAGGTCTGACACTGGCTTGTGCTGCCCTCAGCAAGGGGGGCATAATCTATGTGACAGGTTCTCTTTAACAACCGGCTTAATGACTGTTAGGCTATGAAAGCACCGCGAATAAATAATGTGTCACTTATCTCCCTGCGCGTACAATCCAATCATATTGTACGCGCAGGGAGAGGAGGCATAATTTCGTAATCACCGTAATTTCGACGCGCATCTCGCTCGTATTAGAGCGCAAATATGCGGCTAAATGCGTGCCGAAATTACGCAGTGTGACCATACCCTTAATGACTTCACAACACATTAAGTTATATGACCCCCAGTATAGGTAATAGGGTGCCCCAGTAACTTATATGTCCCCTAGTGTAGGTAATGGGGTCCCCCAGTAAGTTATATGTCCCCTAGTGTAGGTAATAGGGTCCTCCAGTAAGTTATATGCCCCTCAGTAGGTTGGTATATAGGTTATACGTCCCACAGCAGGTATACAGGTAGGTTATAGATCCCCAGTAGGTATATAGGTAGGTTATAGATCCCGCAGTAGGTATATAGGTAGGTTATAGATCCCCCAGTAGGTATATAAGTAGGCTATAGATCCCCCAGTAGGTATATAGGCAGGTTATGGGTCCCACAGCAGGTATATAGGCAGGTTATATGTCCTTCATAAGGTTTATAGGTCCCCCAGTAATTATATAGGCAGATCATATGTCTTTCAGCAGGTTATAGGTCCCCCAGCAGGTTTATAGGCAGGTTATATTTTCCACAGCAGGTAGAGAGGGCTAATTTAAGAATAGAAAACTTAAGGTACTCACCTTTCCCCCGCTCCTTGAAGCTCTCCCTGTTAACCGTCTCCTTGCTGCACAGGCAGTATGACGTCATCAGGTCGTGCAGACAGCATGATGACACTCTCATGCCTCCTGTGCTGTGCAGGGCTGTGGTGTCGTGGTCGTGGAGTCGGAGTTGGTGCCTATTTTTACAGGAGTTGGAGTCGTCATAAAAGGGACCGACTCCGACTCCCAAAATATATAATAAGTTGGTCCAGTTAGTTCGATGCAAAGAGCAAGAGCAATTGGGTCCGGCCAGATTCTGCTCCCAGGGCAAACAGATTTCAGCAAAATTTTTCACCTGCTTTCTAAGAAGTTTGAAGAGTTCAACCACTCATCAAAACTGACTGTGGCTGAGGCAATTCCTTTATACCCTGACATTGTTAGAGATGTTGCCCCTGTGGTCACCGATTTGCCCCGACCCAAGTTAGTGTAGAGAGGCCGTTCTCTAGCCTGGAAATAATGAGATCAGATGTAAGGTCATGTATGCAGGATCTGGTGGGGGCAGTACTTTTTCTCAGAACAAATTCAGAGACTCCACAAATGTTCCTGCAGTGTTTTGCATATTTACAATTTTTTTTGCGTTCTAAAGTCATATCCAATAAATATATTTCACACTGACAAGCAAAAGGGTAACAATGTTTTGAAATTGTGACTTTCAGGCTCCATATCTCTCCATCCACCACAGCTTTGTACATGAGGCTACTATAATTTTATATACAGTCATCTTACCGATCTTACACATAAATGTGACTTGCAGGTATTTAGTATCTTCTTAGTTCTACAGATTCTTTCCTGTAACTGCATTGTTACTGTTTTGCTTCTAAAAATCAAAATGTTAATTTTTATTATTTTGTTAGTATTTGAGAAATCTACCTTTGGCTTTCATCACTGCTTTAATCCTTCTGGGCTCTGGATCAGATTTAAGCAGGTCTTGACCAAAATCTGATCCCAGGTCTCTTCTACACATTCCCAATGTTGGTGCAGACTGGACTTGGATACAAATACAGCTTTTTCTTCAACTCTACCCACAAGTGTTCAAAAGATCAAAACACTGTTACCCTTTTGCTTGTCAGGGTCTGTTCTATCTAAATAGCTTGATTTTTGTATCATAAGATGATAAACAGCCTGATGGGACCATTTTATTACAGTAAAGTTATCACTTAAACATGCCCCCGTGTATGAGGGATTTCAAGAGTCGGAGGTTTGGGAAATTGAGGAGTCGGAGTCGGGGCTTTGGCTTGCCGACTCCACAGCCCTGGTGCTGTGTACTCCAGTGAGTCGCAAGCCTGCTTGTGGCTCACGGGTGTACTCTGCGGAGCGCAGAGCCTCTGTTCTCTGCTCCGCGGAAGCCTGCAGCTGTATGTGCATCCAAGAAGAAGCACATCTGTTTTTCCCTGTATACACTGTTCATTAACGATCCAAGATCGACTTGGGACCTTTAAGGGTTGTCTCACGTGACGAAATTATAGTTAAATGTGGGGACTCAAAATCTAAGTGTAAGTCCTTAGTTACTATTGCAAAGTGTACGGTTTTAGAAACGGATGGTTTACATGTGCTTAGCAAAGTGTTTGTTTACTGGTCAGGGAAGCATCGTCTGCCCAGGTCGTGCACATGAAGGAAAGGCAGTTAAGAAGAGGGCAGGGATGGTTTTGGCAGGCAATGAGGAGAAGCAGTGAGGTTTGGATACCAATACACACAACCCCCTGGCTGCTGTTTACTGCTTCTCCTCCTTGCTGCCAATACACACATCCCTGCCCATCCTCTTAACTGCCTTTCTTTGCATGTGCACGACGGCAGGACAGAATGCTCCGCTGACCAGTAAGACAAACTCTGTTGCTAAGCACGTAAACAGCCCGCTTAAACGTAGCACTTTGCCAATAGTAACCAAGCGTAATCCTTAGATTTTGGTCCCACATTTTCAACTATGATCTTCACAGTGAGACAACCCCTTTAATGGTTGACGGATGGCAGCAGCATCAGGGACTACCGAGTTGCTTGTAATCTGACGCGGGCTGGTCAGAGCTAGTTGGAGCGACGGATCTGGCCCACTGGCCGTAAAATGCCCTTGGTTTCCGGAGCTCCAGCAGGAGTCGGATGAGCGTCAGGTTGGCATTTTTTTTTTACGCAGGAAGTTTTTGGCCCTTTTGCTAGAACTAAAATGAATTGCCAGCTCTTGTCAACATTCAGTGAGTCAACAGTCAGGTCTTATGACGTCTCTTACTCCATTGTAGAGAGTCTTTTATATGATACAATGAAAAAAGAGTCTGAAAGTGGGCCGGAGCCAAGTGCGGCGAGATGTAGGTTTTCCACAGAATATTTAGGTCAAGTGTTTGTTCTGTGAATTATTTTTCGGAGAAGCGAGTTACTGGTGATGTGACCACGGCACAAGATGGGCACGCTGTGGCTTATTCATCTGCCCCCTCTTGTTCATTGATCCAGACGTAGATACTGCTTATGTAATACTTGATAGAGGATAGATTTGGAAACTCTACCATCATCCATGCTCGGATTGGCAGAGAGTTTATGCATTCCTAATGGGGATAAGGCTGCGTTTACACGGCTCGGATTGTCTTTTAAGAAGCAAAAGGGATATTAGCCAAGCCAGTATCACTCATCTACAGACAGCTGTTTTGAGGTTTTGCCCCTCATCAGTGTAGAGCAGAGGTATACTGGCTGGCTGGGTGGGAGGCAATGAGTGGCTCAGAAAGGGGAGTTTCTCTCCTGGGGGAGAGCACCATATAGGCGTGTGGAGTTTTAAGATTGCCTTTTTGCCCTCCACTGAGCATCTGCATGTTACAAGGCATTATGGGAAAGGAGCTGAGAAGCTCAAGCACCCTCTATTGGATGTAACAAATTCTCAATTTGCTTCTGACCCTAGGATGTGCAAAGAGTTAAAATCCATGTTAAAGCAGGGGGTCATTGGCTCCCTGACTTGTTGATTATTCTTGTGGGCTGCAGGCTGCCTACAGGATGTCAGTTGGGTGTCCCGATGTAGGTGACGTGATAATGTGGGTATTTTAGGGGGGTGGTTGGGTGGTGTCATATTTGGGAAAAAACAAATCCACACAAAATCTTACACATGATAAATGGGAGTAGGAAAAGCACACAATAGAAAGGTAATATACTGCTCGGTTATACAAATAACTTCAGCTACAACAAACCACAAAATGTGTATAACGCTCAAGGCATAGTAAAATATAACCTTTATTATCAGCCATCAATAATAAAAATATTGCACAAATATAAGGTAACTACTCTAACACAAAAACCCTACAAATTCTCCTAAACCACCTCAACTACCTAGCCAATATTTGGGGTATCCGCCCAACAAGGGCGCCCCCAATTTTTTTATGTTATGTTATATTTATTCTATTTCTTGGAAGGTCTGTTTGTTTTTACTTTTTTCTACGTTCCCTGATGAACCCCCTAAAATTGGGGAGAGGGGGAGACCGTCGGAACTTTTTTTGGTAGTTTTTTTCTGTTTATTAGGTTTTGTTTGTGATTCTTTTATATTGTATCTTTTGGTTTTTCTTCATTGTATGTTTATCTTGTTAGGGTAAGCTAGGAGGATTCCAGTTTAGGTTCCTGTTGGGGGCGCCATTGTTGGGGCAGATACCCCAAATATTGGCTAGGCAGTTGACGGGGTTTAGGAGTATTTGTAGGGTTTTTGTGTTAGGTATTTACCTTATATTTGTATATAAGGTTATATTTTACTAGGTCTTGAGCGTTATACACATTTTGTGGTTTGTTGGTGTCATATTTGGGCATGACTAGAGGCAAGGCCTGGTCAGGTATTTGGGCACTGCTATGCCCAGGGACCCATATTGCTTTTAAGACGACCCTGCTTACGGGACCTGTTTCCAAGACATCTGTGGGTCGCAGATTTGGGACCCGCAGTTATCAGACATTGCTGGAGTATCCTCTCAATATGCCTTCAAAGTCAATGGTGGGAACACCCCTTGAATTGGATGGTTAAAGGGGTGTTCCTATGTCAGACCTTTATGTCATATCCATTGGATAAATGTCTGATACCTGCACCTGTCTTGAGAACGAGCCCCCAAGGTGTCTGTGCGGAACAGAGAGGAAGCTGCGCTTGCGCGGTACTCTACGTTAATTTTAATGGGTGTTCTGAGTACCAAAAACGGTTAATACATGTTAATCCGTTATATTTCTGCAAGTATCGTTTGTTCCGAAGCCACACAATACGTGTGGAGAGGGCTATGAGCATCTGTAGAATAAATTAGTGATGATTCTTACACGTCCTTGCTAATTAGTCACATTCATTGTAGAAACGAAAAAAAAATTTTTTTTCAATTATTGTGGAAAAGATGGGGCTATGCGCTCGGTCCATCTGCTTTTGAGCACGTTAGGATGGAGGATACAAAAATTTCCAGTGAATGTTCATAATGTCTTGTTACCACTAGGATATAATGTTTGACTGCTTTAGCAGTTCCCCGTGCTTTTGTAGGCAACCTCTTTACACCGCGCACTCTTTCCCACCAACAGGTGGTTTTAGAAATCGTTGCTGAGGAGCTGAAAGACCTTTCCATTGACTGTGTTGGACTAAGGTTCCTGGGACCCTCCACTGGAACCTTGTTGGCCCCAAGTTGGTTTTTGGGGCCCAGCAGTGGAGTCGGTTCTTTGGGGCCGAGCAGTGGAGTCTGTTCTTGGGGCCGAGCAGTGGAGTCTGTTCTTGGGGGCACGAGCAGTGGAGTCTGTTCTTGGGGCCAGCAGTGGAGTCTGTTCTTGGGGCCGAGCAGTGGAGTCTGTTCTTGGGGCCCAGCAGTGGAGTCTGTTCTTGGGGCCCAGCAGTGGAGTCGGTTCTTGGGGCCGAGCAGTGGAGTCGGTTCTTGGGGCCGAGCAGTGGAGTCGGTTCTTGGGGCCGAGCAGTGGAGTCGGTTCTTGGGGCCGAGCAGTGGAGTCGGTTCTTGGGGCCGAGCAGTGGAGTCGGTTCTTGGGGCCGAGCAGTGGAGTCGGTTCTTGGGGCCGAGCAGTGGAGTCTGTCTTGGGCCGAGCAGTGGAGTCGGTTCTCGGGGCCGCAGTGGAGTCGGTTCTTGGGGCCGCGCAGTGGAGTCGGTTCTTGGGGCCGAGCAGTGGAGTCGGTTCTTGGGGCCGAGCAGTGGAGTCGGTTCTTGGGGCCCAGCAGTGGAGTCTGTTCTTGGGGCCCAGCGGTGGAGGTTCGTTCCTTGGGGCCCGCAGTGGAGTCTGTTCTTGGGGCCGAGCAGTGGAGTCTGGGTTTTTGTGGCCGAGCAGTGGAGTCTGTTCTTGGGGGCCGAGCAGTGGAGTACTGTTCTTGGGGCCGAGCAGTGGAGTTGTTCTTGGGGCCGAGCAGTGGAGTCTGTTCTTGGGGGGCGAGCAGTGGAGTCCCGTCTTGGGGCCGAGCAGTGGAGTCTGTTCTTGGGGCCGAGCAGTGGAGTCTGTTCTTGGGGCCGAGCAGTGGAGTCTGTTCTTGGGGCCGAGCAGTGGAGTATGTTCATTGGGGCCCGAGCAGTGGAGTCTGTTCTTGGGCCCAGCAGTGGAGTCTGTTCTTGGGGCCGAGCAGTGGAGTCTGTTCTTGAGGCCGAAACAGTGGAGTCTGTTCTTGGGGCCCAGCAGTGGAGTCGATTCTTGGGGCCCAGCAGTGGAGTCGATTCTTGGGGCCCAGCAGTGGAGTCGATTCCTGGGGCCCAGCAGTGGAGTCGATTCCTGGGGCGAGCAGTGGAGTCGGTTCTTGGGGCCAGCAGTGGAGTCTGTTCTTGGGGCCGAGCAGTGGAGTCGTTCTTGGGGCCGAGCAGTGGAGTCTGTTCTTGGGGCCGAGCAGTGGAGTCTGTTCTTGGGGCCGAGCAGTGGAGTCTGTTCTTGGGGCCGAGCAGTGGGTCTGTTCTTGGGGCCGAGCAGTGGAGTCTGGGTTCTTGGGGCCAGCAGTGGAGTCTGTTCTTGGGGCCCAGCAGTGGAGTCTGTTCTTGGGGCCCAGCAGTGGAGTCTGTTCTTGGGGCCCAGCAGTGGAGTCTGTTCTTGGGGCCGAGCAGTGGAGTGGGTTCTTGAGGCCGAGCAGTGGAGTCGGTTCTTGGGGCCCAGCAGTGGAGTCGGTTCTTGGGGCCGAGCAGTGGAGTCGGTTCTTGGGGCCGAGCAGTGGAGTCGGTTCTTGGGGCCGAGCAGTGGAGTCGGTTCTTGGGGCCGAGCGGTGGAGTCGGTTCTCGGGGCCCAGCGGTGGAGTCGGTTCTCGGGGCCCAGCGGTGGAGTCGGTTCTCGGGGCCCAGCAGTGGAGTCGGTTCTCGGGGCCGAGCGGTGGAGTCGGTTCTCGGGGCCGAGCAGTGGAGTCGGTTCTTGGGGCCCAGCAGTGGAGTCTGTTCTTGGGGCCCAGCAGTGGAGTCTGTTCTTGGGGCCCAGCAGTGGAGTCTGTTCTTGGGGCCGAGCAGTGGAGTCTGTTCTTGGGGCCGAGAGGTGGAGTCTGTTCTTGGGGCGAGCAGTGGAGTCTGTTCTTGGGCCGAGCAGTGGAGTCTGTTCTTGGGGCCGAGCAGTGGAGTCTGGTCTTGGGGGCCGAGCAGTGGAGTCTGTTCTTGGGGCCCAGCAGTGGAGTCTGTTCTTGGGGCCGAGCAGTGGAGTCTGTTCTTGGGGCCGAGCAGTGGAGTCTGTTCTTGGGGCCGAGCAGTGGAGTCTGTTCTTGGGGCCGAGCAGTGGAGTCTGTTCTTGGGGCCGAGCAGTGGAGTCTGTTCTTGGGGCCCAGCAGTGGAGTCTGTTCTTGGGGCCCAGCAGTGGAGTCTGTTCTTGGGGCCCAGCAGTGGAGTCGGTTCTTGGGGCCCAGCAGTGGAGTCGGTTCTTGGGGCCGAGCAGTGGAGTCGGTTCTTGGGGCCCAGCAGTGGAGTTAATTTGTGGAGTCCACCCTACAGATACTGTACGTGAAAAACAAGCAAAGGAGACTACTTTTTTACTTTAGAGCAGAGAGCTTCAGAGTTCATAGATTAGATCTCCTGCTCTCATGTCAGTGTAATCAGAAGAGCTGTGAGTATTTAGCTGATATGCTAATCACTGCAATAGAACCACCCACAGCCTGACCAGGAAGAGACGGGAAGCATGAATCTAAAACTGCTCGTTGCTCTGAAACCGCATAGAAGACAACCCCTTTAACTCTTTCACCCTTGGCTACAAAAAATGCTTCAAAAACTCATGCATTTTTTTAGGTTTTCTTTTTTTCTTGCATTTTTTTGTAAAAATTATTATTGCTTCACGTGTTTTTAATGCGTCTGGTGCATTTTTATGTAGAAAGCCAATGCAAAACTGCATCAGAAACACTGCACGCGCTCATTTGTTTTTTTCTCTCAGCACAGATCAGTCTTTGGGGAGAAAAACTTGACAAACTGCCTGAAAACCCGCTACAATTACACCAAACAGAAAAAACTGTAACTGAACCCCCCCCCCCACAAAAAAAGTATAGAAAGTGAAAAAAAAACAAACGTGTGCAATATACCACTTAAAAGGTAACATGTGAATCCGTGCCCTATTTAGAAAGATAAGTAGGTTCGTTGACTATTGACCATGATAACAATGTTCCGTGCACTATTGAGAATGATAAGAAGGGTCCGTGCACTATTGAGAATGAGAAGAAGGTTCCGTGCACAATTGAGAATGAGAAGAAGGTTCCGTGCACTATTGAGACTGAGAAGAAGGTTCGTGCACTATTGAGAATGAGAAGAAGGTTCCGTGCACTATTGAGAATAAGAAGATTCTGTGCACTATTGAGAATAAGAAGGTTCCGTGCACTATTGAGAATAAGAAGGTTCGTGCACTATTGAGAATGAAGGTTCGTGCACTATTGAGAATGATAAGAAGGTTCCGTGCACTATTGAGAATGATAAGAAGGTTCCTTGCACTATTGCGAATGATAATAAGGTTCGTGAACAATTGAGAATAATAAGAAAGTTTGTGCACTATTGAGAATGATAAGAAGGTTCCGTGCACTATTGCGAATGATAAGAAGGTTTGTGCACTATTGAGAATGGTAAGAAGGTTCGTGCACTATTGCGAATGATAAGAAGGTTTGTGCACTATTGAGAATAAGAAGGTTCCGTGCACTATTGCGAATGATAAGAAGGTTCGTGCACTATTGAGAATGATAAGAAGGTTCGTGCACTATTGAGAATAAGAAGGTTCCATGCACTATTGAGAATGATAAGAAGGTTTGTGCACTATTGAGAAAGATAAGAAGGTTCGTGCACTATTGAGAATGATAAGAAGGTTCGTGCACTATTGAGAATGATAAGAAGGTTCGTGCACTATTGAGAATGATAAGAAGGTTCTGTGCACTATTGAGAATGATAAGAAGGTTCGTGCACTATTGAGAATAAGAAGGTTCTGTGCACTATTGAGAATAAGGAGGTTCGTGCACTATTGAGAATAAGAAGGTTCCATGCACTATTGAGAATGATAAGAAGGTTTGTGCACTATTGAGAACGATAAGAAGGTTTGTGCACTATTGAGAATAATGAGGTTCGTGCTCTATTGAGAATGATAAGAAGGTTCGTGCACTATTGAGAATGAGGTTCGTGCACTATTGAGAATGAGGTTCGTGCACTATTGAGAACGATAAGAAGGTTCGTGCACTATTGAGAATGATAAGAAGGTTCGTGCACTATTGAGAATGAGGTTCGTGCACTATTGAGAACGATAAGAAGGTTCGTGCACTATTGAGAATGATAAGAAGGTTCGTGCACCATCTTTGCTGCTCCTCGGTTCTCCTGCCATTGTCTTCCCAGCGTTGCCATCCCTTCCCGCTGTTTACGGCTCATGTATGTTCGTCGTTCTCCTCATCTACCGTCTTTTGTGCTCCGCGGCTCCAGCGCAGCGTTCTCTTCTCTTTAATTTGTAACGAGCGGCTCCTGTAATGAGTTTGAGCCAGAGGGATAATACATTTCATCTTTGCACGTAGCTGCAAATGAGGGTTGTAAGCGCGCGGTGGAGGAGCTGCATGAGCTCTATATTATGATAATTCAGTTACTCAATAACTTTTTATATCAGCCAATTTGCACGGATCTTCCGCAAACCTCCCCTCGCAGAGGATCTGTGCCTTGTGCGCGCACTTCTTTAATTTAGCCAATCTTCCGGAGCAACAAAGGAAAAAGAGCAATCGTAAAGCTTTTTGTCTAAGTGCGTGTTTACCTACGGACGAGGGCCTCGGTGTATCCGGCAACAAGCAGGTGTAATGAATTCAGTTACACGGGCGGTTTATCATGTGACCCTAGAACAGGTTTACTCGCTTCCCGGAAATTATCTTGGTACATACAATACCAAGAATTCGGATTGAGTTGACATCCCTACCCTCCCAGACTCATAGCCCTCCATAACATTGGACCTTGAACTCTTGACATCAACCTTAAAGTGGGTTATCTGGTTTGGAAAAGCATTTTCAGACGCTCTGTTCCGACCTTCAGGACATCCATTAGTTAAAGGGGTTGTCTCACTACAGGGGCCCTACTAGAGTTCAGAAGCTCCCATAGCAGAATGAGATGGAGCCCTATCACCTAATGACTATAAACTAAAACAGCAGCATAAGGAGCAGTAATTAAAAGTATAAATAATACCGTCATATTCATATATGAGGGAAATCACATAGTGGTGCTAAAAGTCAGAATGCCACCAACTACTTGTTTCCTGCAAAAAGGAACAATGTTCTTGTACCTGAATGGCGCTCCATCAACCTCTGGGCCCCATAACAGTCGCTATGGCTATAGTTCCGTCCATGTATTACTACAAAGATTAGCTTTCAAGAGGTAGGGAGCAGTAAATGAAGACTTTTTTTCAAATTTATTGTTTTGTTTATTTTTCTTTGTTTAGGAGATGAGAGGTTTTGTCTGCTCTGATTGCACACAGGTTTCTCTGGTTACCGTCCTGCTCTCCTCTTCTCTCTCTGCTCTGCGTGCACACAGGTTTCTCTAAGTTACCGTCCTGGGCGCCCCTTCTCTCTATGCTCTGTCTTATCTGCTCTGAGTGCACACAGGTTTCTCTGGTTACCGTCCTGCTCTCCACTTCTCTCTCTGCTCTGTCTTATCTGCTCTGAGTGCACACAGGTTTCTCTGGTTACCATCCTGCTCTCCCTTCTCTCTCTGATCTGTCTTATCTGCTCTGAGTGCACACAGGTTTCTCTGGTTACCGTCCTGCTCTCCCCTTCTCTCTCTGCTCTGTCTTATCTGCTCTGAGTGCACACAGGTTTCTCTGGTTACCGTCCTGCTCTCCACTTCTCTCTCTGCTCTGTCTTATCTGCTCTGAGTGCACACAGGTTTCTCTGGTTACCATCCTGCTCTCCTCTTCTCTCTCTGCCCTGTCTTATCTGCTCTGAGTGCACACAGGTTTCTCTAGGTAACCGTCCTGCTCTCCCCTTCTCTCTCTGCCCTGTCTTATCTGCTCTGAGTGCACACAGGGTTCTCTGGTTACCGTCCTTCTCTCCCCTTCTATCTCTGCTCTGAGTGCACACCGGTTTCTCTGGTTACCGTCCTGCTCTTCCCTTCTCTCTCTGCTCTGTCTTATCTGCTCTGTGTGCACACAGGTTTCTCTGGTTACCGTCCTGCTCTCCCCTTCTCTCTCTGCTTTGTCTTATCTGCTCTGAGTGCACACAGGTTTCTCTGGTTACCATCCTGCTCTCCCCTTCTCTCTCTGCTCTGAGTGCACACAGGTTTCTCTGGTTACCGTCCTGCTCTCCCCTTCTCTCTCTGCTCTGAGTGCACACAGGTTTCTCTGGTTACCAACCTGCTCTGCTCTTCTTTCTCTGCTCTTTGTCTAATCTGAGAGCAGGGAGTGACGTTACCACAGGTTGGCACACAGGACGGCGGCAGCTTGAGAACAGAGTGTGTTATCTCTAACTAAGAAGACTACTTATTTACTTTGAGCTCTGAAACCCTCTGCTCTATAGATAAGATCTCCTGCTCTCATGTCAGTGCAATTAGAAGAGCTGTGAGTACAGAGCTGATATGCTAATCCGGGAAAAAGGTGTTTTGAGGCTAATAAATGCTCATAAGTCCATTGGGGATGATTAAAAATAGAAGAAAAAAAGTGATCCTTTCCTCTCATTCCAGCACTGCTACTGTCCCGGGTATCTGAGCCAATGACATCACCATTCGGAACATCCCTTTAATGCCCTCTTACCCTGCTGAATACTAGAATCTATTAATTACATAGGTCACGTGATCCTCTGGGTCCTATGGGACAGTGAGATTCAGTATGTACCCAAAAAATGCACCCACACCTGTGGTCTCGAAGTCACTTAGGTTTCTATGTTTCTAAAGTTTGCTAATAAAATTAATAAAAGTATTGTCTTTTTTCTTTTTTTCAACCCAGGCTCGGTACAAGCAGAGTCTAGATCCCACCGTAGATGAAGTAAAGAAGCTCTGCACCTCCCTGAGGAGGAATGCCAAGGAGGAGCGGGTGCTATTCCACTACAACGGACATGGGGTTCCACGCCCTACAGTCAATGGAGAGATCTGGGTTTTCAATAAGGTGGGTGATTCTTAAAAATAACCGTTGTTTACTAGGAATGTCCCTCCATTGGCGGTTTGTGTGTCATCCCTCAAAGGTGGTGGAAATTTTGAGGCTTAAAGGGGTTGTCTCACTACAAGGACTGCTGCTTTTTATGTTAAAGATCTTGTAAAAACAAGTCACTTTTCAATATTTGTCCATAACAGTGTCGTACCTATTCCTAGATATCCCCTCTTGTATGGGCTGCATCAGCTCCTCAGGTCGCTATAGCTACAGACCTGTTTGATCTTTCCTGATAGGCTGCCAGCACTGGTTGCTAGAGCTACAGACAGATTTGATCTCTCCTGATAGGCTGCCAGTGCTGGTTGCTATAGCTACAGACCTGTTTGATCTCTCCTGATAGGCTGCCAGCACTAGTTGCTATAGCTACAGACAGATTTGATCTCTCCTGATAGGCTGCCAGCAATGGTTGCTACAGCCCTGTTCGATCTCTCCTGATAGGCTGCCAGCACTGGATGCTATAGCTACAGACCGATTTGATCTCTCCTGATAGGCTGCCAGCACTGGTTGCTATAGCTGCAGACCTGGCTTCTACTGTAGCTTAGTAGAAGCCAGTAAACTCACCAAAATGAAACCAAGAAAACAGGACTGAGGTGAGATGAATTAATGTAGTGAGACAACCCCTTTTAAATGAAAAATTCCTCATGTTAAAGGGAATCTTTCGCCATTTTTTTCTACTAGTTAAAACAAGATGCATTGATGCAGATTATTTTCTTTTCTGATTGTAGATTTTTTTATTCTATATATGATTGAGGGCAGCCATCTTGTCTGAGCGGTTTTTAACAGCATTTACAGAAATGCTTTACAGCAGCTCTATGGACATAGGAGCCCTTGAACAGGAGCAGACCCATTGACTTTTATTGGAGAGTGTTGTGGGCATGCTCTGTGACCTGGGAAGAAGTCAGTGTGCAGCGAGGGAGAGCTTTAAACATCTCCCAATGTAATTGGTGGATCGTGTGTTGTCTATACACATTGGTGTCACCTTTCAATGTAAGGAGGTGTTCACACAATGGGCACGTATTCCACATCCAGAGTTAGCAGTGTTTTATGATGTGCCCTTGAAATGTATGAAACCTCAAAGGGGCTCTACATCCTAGTGGGGTCTTCAAATTATCTTAGGATATACAGGTGCACCGAGAAAGAGATCACACCATGCTCTGAATACACTTTCTGTCTTTATTCTCAAAATGGCAGGTTTTATACTCCTTTGTGTTAGTAAGATAAGGAAGCATCACATGGGCCGAGCTGTTGGTCTGTGATTGGTTACATCCTTATTTGAGACCTACTCCCTTTAGCTCAGGAATGTCTGAACCTTGGGTGTAGTCCCGAAAAGAGACTCCATCTTGGATTGTACAGCAGTTATCTCTATAAGCATAATATGTGCAGCCATTTTAGAAACACATTAGAGAAAAGAGTTATACAGGCAGCTTTTATGTGCCGTGTGCAAAGGCATACGTGGTGGTATACTAACTAATTCATTAAAATGGAGACACAAAGGATCACACATATAACACTTTTGTTCTCATGCACAGCACCCTGTGTAAAATCCGCTTCGTCGTTCAGGTGACGCTGATTTTACACGAGTGTTTATCAGTGCATAATGGCCGCGCTGGAAAAGGATTGACATGTTAATTTTTTGATGCGGGTTACATGCCGATAATAATAAAGTGTCCAAAGCAGAAATCATCCTCGGGCAGTCTGGGTTGTGTTCTCACTGACATACCGCACTGGCAAGCACATACCAGAACCTGCCGTCTGCACCTGCCCTAAGGCCTGGTTCATATCCTATCATATCATATTGTTGGAGGATCAGTTTGGAACCTGGGGCACAGAGGTGAAAACGGACACCAAGGGATTTGTTTCACAATGGACACCCATGGTGCCCGTTGGACCCTGTTAATTACAATGGATCCGTCAGGTTTCCACCGTGGTGTCAGTCATTTAGACAGAAAAATACCGCAAATTGCAACACTATTTTTCATCCTTCAATACAGAACCCCGGACGCATAGGTGAACCATGCGCCGATAACAAGGAGACTTCTGAAAAGTTTTCTCTACAGAACAGGAATTGTCAGACTAGTATAAGGGTCTGTTCACACGGCGTCTATTTCTGCGCCTGTTTGCACTTCAATACGCCCGAAATGCGTCCCGCAATTACGGTAATTCATGGCTCTCATAGAGCGCTATGAATTACATCCATCTCCACCGGCGTACAATACACGAGTATTGTATGCCGGGAGAGGGAACTGACATGTCACTTCTTCGTGGCACTTAGGCGCCGTGGATAGTGACAGTGAATGGGGCGACCCCAGCGCACGTACTTCTAAAACACCTGGAGTATTGTGGCGCGTACTGTATGTGTGAGCATACCCTTAGGCTTAGTAGCCAAAGTAAAAAATTCAGGATTTTTAAAAATATTGATAGTATGGGAAATGAAAAAAAAAATTCTTAAAGGGGTTTTGTCACAATCTAATGTTGACGTGGGATCCTCCAAAAATGGGTATTTAATCACTTTTCTAAATATATGTCATCAAAATAGTGAGCCTGTGAGAGCTACAGCCTGACTTACATGCCCTTGGTTTCCTGACAGTTTACATTAGATCAGGAGCTGATCTAGCCGCGCTTGCGTTGTTTGCACTTCTTATCTGATGGCAGGGAAAATGAACAAGCTTTGAAGGGACTGGGGAGAAAGATCTTTTATCTTTTGTATAGAGAATCCACTGGTTGTAATATAATTATCTGGGAAAACATGCAGACCCTCCCTGCTCTCTGCTCAGTTCCCTCTTCGTGAAGAAGGAATGAAAGAAGGCTGCCTGCTGAGCTTATCTTCCTTTTCTGAACAAAATAAGAGGGAGAAATAAAACGCATATAGCTTGTGCACGATACAGTTATCCTCTGTGGATTAGCAAAACCATGTTTGCTCAACTACAGAGACTGAATAACAGGAAACGTTTCATGGGGTGGAGCGATGACATCACAAGAGGAGGTACTTTGTTTTTTTTAAACACAGAACACAACGCCCTTTTTTTTAAGCCAAGAGGGGGAGTATCAGCCTGTTAGGTAAGGAACTCACTTTTTGGCAAAACCCCTTTAAGAAGTGTTTAACATAAAAACATGAGTTAAATTATAGTTTCTCTTCTGATGAGAGTCTCTGTAAAGAAACCACCATCAGTAATGGTTTTGTAATGGGTGTGATCTTAACGGACCAGAAAAGATTCCCCGTCCTGAAACCAACTCCTCGGAAATTCGGGACAGCCGATTTAGATTTTGATTTTTCATGTTATTCGAGATTCAGATCTGTCAATCAGAACAAACGAAATCTGGGGAAAAAAAGGCAATTTTCTCAACACATGATGTCGTCACGCGAGACGCAGGGACCCAGCGGGACATCTCTGCCTGGGGCGTCAAGACGTTCTGTCCCAACACCGCGCATGGCTAAAGTGTCTGGAACAAGATGACACTGTGAAAATTCATCTCCAGGTTTTTTTCTGTGTGAACTGTAGGAAGGACAAAGGAGAATCTTTAGAAAAAACCAGTGATCCAAATTTTTTTACACCTACAAATTTAGTTGTGATTTTAGTTTTTATCAAAAAGATTTTTGTACAAAAAGATTCCTAATGAGCATTTCGGGGAGTGCTTCTTACCACCATGTGTGTTACTAGTAATCTAGTCTGCATAGATTTTGCACCCTGTCCTTGACAAAGGACTTGGTGCGGGGTAGGTGATGTTAGAATAGGACTTTAGTTCTATGTGTTGTTTCCAGCACCACCTGCTGTTACTAATCTGTAGACATTTAAATGCAAAATAAATGCAAAATGCAAAATAAAAGCCCCCATATGTCTATATATACAGAAACATTAACAACATTTAAAAGTTATAGCTCTTGGAAAGGCGGGGAGGAAAAAATTTTAAAGGGGTTTTCACATTATAGGCTGTTGTGGGCATCTTAAGCTTTCTCTCTTTCTTACAGCTTCAAATCCAGGAGTGTGTCTCTCCTCCCAGTCTTACCGCACTGAAGACTGGTGACATCATCGTTCTGTGTGAGCAGTGGAAGGGAGAGGATTTCACAGCTCTGCAGACCTCCTGCAGTGGTCAGTTCTCATCCCTGGAGAGCTGTCACCTCCCTCCCAGGCTGCACAAGCTCCTTTTAACCAGAGCACCTGTATTGGTGTAAACAGTTATACATACAGCCTGAACTGATGAAACAAATGTGAGGAATGCGTTCTGCTCCCACCTCTACCTCCTGCCTGATAACAGAGGGGCGAGCAGAGCGCATTCCTCACAGTTGTTTCATTATTTCAGGCTGTATGTTTAACTGCTTACACCAATAGTGGTGTTCTGGTTACAAGGAGTTCGTGGAGGGAGGTGACAGCTCTGCAGGCATGAGAACTGACCATTACAGGAGGTCTGCAGAGCTATGACATCCTCTCTGTGTATACGGCTGTGTTATACGGGGGAAGGGAGAGTTTGAATCTAGCAGCTAGAGACTCGGTAATTGCCCAGAGCCTTCACATAGAGCTATCACTGGGAAAAGGGGCATAGATGAACTCAGCTGCCATTATTACCCAGCTTAGGGTGCAGTGAAAGACAATGAGAACACAGACACAGGCAGCAGCCATTTTCACTTTAATTTTACACAGCTCATAGGGAAGACAGTGCAGGCAGCCAATCACAGCACAGGGCGCATGTCATGACCAGGGGGTGTGTCCCAACAGGGCTGAATGAAATACCAGGCAGCCAATCACAGCAAAGGGGGCCCGACCATTTGCTGCAGAAATAGCTCTAGACATACACAGATTAGCTCATAGCTACTATACTAAATGATTTAGGTAATGCAAACCATTGCATAATGTGCTTATTTTTACTGTCCCCATCATAACAGATATGATCTTTGTAGCGAGAAAACCCCTTTAAGTGGTTAACAATGAAGTAGAGTTGACCTAGATGACTATAGTCCTATTTTTTTCCATTGGGACTTGTCTGGGCTCAGCGACATGGGTGAATGTGTTCGTCATGTTTTCACATAAGCTTTTTATTTCCCTCTCCAACCATTGTACAGCCTGTCCTTGCCATTGTATCGGCGTTCATAAAACTGAATAATTAACTTTAGCAGCTGCAGCGCTGCTGACACTTGAGGAGCAGCATAAAGCAGCCTCGCCTGATGGAGGGCTTGTAAGTAGAGATCTGCATAGAGAAAAGGAGCGGTAGTCATATAGTGCACGGCGAGATGCAAAGTGTCCTCTGTTTCCTGCTGACAAAGTACATCTTCTCGGTGATAAGAACCCCCCCCCCCCCCCCCCCCCCCCCCCCCCCCCCCCCCCCCCCCCCCATGCTTAAAGGTTTGCGACCTGCCCACTGCCAACTTGAGTAGCCCAATATTTGAGGGCTCCATAGTTTTTCACCCCAGAGAAGAATGGATGGGGTGGAGAGTGGCCATCTTTTCCATTGGGCAGACTAGGCAGTTGCCCGGGGGCCCCACAAGTATAGGGGCCCCAGGTGGTCTATGTATGTCCCAGGAATACAAAAAATATATACCCTGGATCCCTTGGTTGGCTTTGCTTATTTAACTGTTTGTGGTTGTGTTTTTAGGATGAGCAAATAGTTTAAAAACCATGGTGGAGAAGGGAGCCAAAGGCTCCCTGCTCTGCCACTTAGTCTTGTAGACTGGCAGTGTCCAGACATAAGTGGCGTAATAATATGGGTGTGCTTGGGGTGGCCAAAGGCATTGCCTAGTGTGATGTCATATATTTGGGCAGGGCCCACTACAGTGCTATGCCCGGGGGCCCATAATGCTGTTAAAGGGGTTTTGCCATGATCTAATGTTGACGTGGGATCCTCCAAAATGTGTATTTAATCACTTTTCTAAAATATATGTTCATTAAAAAGTGAAGCTCTGGAGCACTAACAGCCTGGACTAAGGGATGCCCTTAGTTTCCTGACCGTTTACATTAGGACACTTCCAGGTGCTGACTGGAAGCTGTTTCTGCCGGCACTTACGTTGTTTGCACTTCTTAATCTGATGGCAGGGAACATGAAAAGCTTTGAATGGACGAGGGAGAAAGATCTGTGTCTTTTGTAATAGAGGAATTCTACTGGATGTATTGTAATTATATGAGTAAACATGCAGACGCTCTCTGCTCAGCCCCTCTCCTCTTCCCCTGAGGATTTGAAAAAGGCTGCCGCTGACTTATTTCTCTCTGAGCAAATAAGAGGGAGAAATAAAACGAAATTTAGCTTGTGCACAATACTGTTCTCTGTGGATTAGCATAACCAAGTTTGCTCATCTACAGTGACTGTGTATCGTGGGAACCGTGCATGAGGTGGAGCCGTTGACATCACAGAGGAAAGAGGTAATTGCTTTTTATAAACACAGAAACACAACGCCCTTTTTTCACGCCTCTAGAGAGGGCAGTATCAGCACTGTTAGCGTGAGGAAAGCACTTTTTGCAAAACCCGTTTAAGATGCCTCTGGCCGCATTTGTAGTATTTGGAAGGTAGCCAAGTGTATGGGTGAACACCTTGAACGACATGTAGTAGCATAGAATGTGCCTGAATCTATGAACCTGTTCTACTGTGGGTCATAGATTTAGCACTTTCTAGCTACAAAGTGACACTTCAGGTTCAGGTAAACCACTTTTAAAGTGCTCTACCTGTTCCAGCAGTAATGCGCCTGGATTTGCTGTACAGACTACAAATGTGTAGCTGCGTACGGTTGAATTGTAGTTAGACGTCTCCGCTCGCCCATGATCTCAGGCATATTCATAGTTGCCTCAGGCACTCTGTACTGCGCCTGGAAGGGTGTGGAGTCGGAGTCGGCGCCTATTTTGAGGAGTCGGAGTCCATCTATAATTGGGCGACTCCGACTCCCAAAATATATAATTAGTTGGTCCCATTTATTTCGATGATATGAGCAAGGGAAACTGGGTCCGGCCAGTGCTGCTGCTCCCATATCTTCATCCTCATCCCATGCGGAGTGTAAATTGATGGGACCATGGAGCAGGCGAAGCGCTGTTCCCAGGGGTATAAAAGATTCTGCTCCCAGGGCAAACAGATTCAGCTAAATGTTTCACCTGTTTTTCAATTAAGTAGAAGATCAACCATTCATCATAAATGACTGTGGCTGAGCAATCACTTTATACCTGACTTTGTTAGATGGTGTTGCCACTGGGGTCGCTTTTCCTCAACTCAAGTTAGTGTAGTGCTGGCCGTTCTTCTAGCCTGGAAAATAATGGATCAGATGTGACGGTCTATGTATGAGGAATCTGATGGAGGCGATTTAATATTTCTCAGATCATTTCAGATGACTCACAAATGTTCTGCAATGTTTTGCATTTTTTTCTTATTTTGGTTCTTAAGTCTTATACAATATATTTTACTCTCTGACAAGCAAAATGGTTATCAATGTTTTGAACTTGTGACTTTCAGGCTCCATATGTCTCCATCCATCCAAGCTTTGTTCTGAGGCTACTGTAATTTTATATACAAGTCATCTTACATCTTATACATAAATTTGACTTGCAAGTATTTTGCAGCTGCTTAGTTCTGCTGATTCTTTCCTGTAAAGACTGGCATTTTTACGGTTTTGCTCCTAAAAAATCAAAATGTTTTTTTTTATTATTTTTGTTTAGTATTTGAGGAAATTCCACCTTTGGTTTTCAGCTCTGCCTGAATCTTTCTGGGCCTTCTGGATCAGATTCTAGCATATCTTAAACCAAAATCTGATCCCAAGGGTCTATTCTACATATTCCCATTGTTGGTGCAGGTCTGACGGATACAATTTCAGTTTTCTTCTTACTCTCCCACAAGCGTTCAAAAGATAAATCATTGTTTTTACCATTTTGCTATGTCATGTGTCTGTTCTACCTAAATACTTGATTATTGTTTCATAAGGTGATAAACGCGGATGTTACCATCTTACTATTGTAAAGTTATCACTTAACATGCGAGGGTAGGTATGAGGGAGTCAGGAGTCGGGGGTTTGGGAAATTGAGGAGTCGGAGTCGGGGCTTTGGCTTGCCGACTCCACAACCCTGGCGCCTGGTTACAATTAGAGGGAAATAGGGGCGGCGCAGTTTCGGGCTTGAAAAGAGGAAGACTTTGGCGCTCTGCACGTACTACCATGTCGCCCCTTGATGGCCTCTCAGATGGAAATTACCAGTATTCACACCAGAGGCTTTGATGGCTAGGATATGCCTTCATAGAGCGATAGGCTATCTGAGAACGGGCCTCCAAAAGTTTTGGCTCAGAATGGAGAACTGGTTACCCTTGCGCATGACTCTCCATTCTGTTTTGAGTACAGATGAGTTCTAGATGTACAGACAATGAAGAGTTAAAGGGGTTTTGCAACAATCTCATTTCATACCTCCTGTATACAGATCTGTGCTCTGTGCGCTCAGACGGGAGGGGGGGTGTGTGATTTGTTTGAATTGCTTATCATGTGACCCTAGCTGGATGACCACCAGGCCTTCCTCTCTTAGTCAAAGAAAGGTTCTGTTTATGTAAGCATTGTGAGTAGCTGAGAGGTTAAAGTTTTTTGCTCCAGGCACAGATAGGGTCCTAGGTTCAAATACCCTGCTAGGAACCAAAAACCTGTGGTTATTTTTCTCTTTATCAATGCATGATCATTGAGGTTTCTTTTTTACTTATTGGCACCGTTTGACATATGTTTATTAGGAGTACAGAGGACGGGAATACAATGGGGTGGACAGCACCTGGGGTTGATACATCAGTAGGCCAGAAGAGAGCGTGATGTCTGGAGCATGTGAGACAGGGTGAGGAGCTCTCTGACCCTGTCGTATCCACTGGAGACGAGCTGTAAGCAATGGATCACTAAAGGAGCAGCTAAGACATAAACGGTGCAGAATTATTAATAATAATGAATGGTGAAAATGTTTATTTCATTTGCAAGCTTCCCACGTCAATTTTACTTCGTGGCAAAATCCCTTTAAGTGTTTATCATCCGAGTACATATGGCTCAGCCGACCTCAGTAACAAGATGGCTCCTCTCCCGTCTGTTGTTGAGCAGCAGTAGAAAGTGTTGAGCGATTGCCGATCACGGCTGATCCATCTGCAGCATCTGTTAAGTCATTAATAATGGAGGATTCTCAGCCCAGAGTACTGCAAGGAAGATTTTGGCAGACCCTGTACCTGTGAGCAGGAACCGAGCAGTGAACCGCGGCAGTGTGTTTCATTAATGAGTGCTCCGAACACCTGCCTTAATCTCTCCATTTAATCAGTGTTTTAATCGGATGCCAGGGCTTTGTGAATTTTTATCTTTATGTCCATGTGGCACGGTGAACGTGACCTGATGAGGACCTACATGGCCTGATCTAATGACTGAGCATGAGCCCAGCTGGTCCGGGGTTGATTAGTGATCATTGATTGTTCACAGCCAGGGAAACGCAGGTTGTACCCAAACCATTGGGCTGTCACCGATGAGGTCTACATTGGAGAATTGTCCAGATGTATATGACCACCTTCCGAGAGATGTTTCCTTGCATAATTCAATGGTAAAGGAAGAAATGAAAGGGAAAAAAGAGGGGGGGGGGGGGGGGCTCTATGGTGAAGTATGTCCAAATTGGAAAAAGTAGGAATAAAATGGTGATGCTCACCTGGAGCTGTTGTGCATATAATATAGAGGCACAACACTCATAGACGCATGATTGGCTTTCTCCTAATCTCTGAACGGACAGTTATGAGTGAATCCGTCACTCGAGACGATCGACGGCAACGAGTAACGAACCATGTAGAATAATTCGAGGTATAAGAAGATGGATCCGGCGCCCTGTTCTAGCAACATATGCTCCTCATCGGATATGAGGTATATTAAAAATTAAGTTTTTTCTAATTAAAGTGTGAAAAGAGCATTTAAACCTTATCCACATAAACACTTAATATTAAACGCGTTTCTCGCCGTACTCCAGGCGCTTCATCAGAGACCAAAGTGTTACCTTTGTATGAATGCGCCGGTGTACGGACGTTTGATAAAAGCGATATTTAGTGTTTTTGTTGGATAAGGTTTAAAATGCTTTTTTCACAATCTTTTATTAGAATAATGTCTTTATTTTAATATTATCTATATCGTGAGGAAGCATTTGTTCATGAAGGGCGCCGGATATCCATCTTCTATACCTCGGTATTTTCCTCAATGGTAAAGGAACCATGATGTCTCAGTTGTTACTTTACTTATGAGCATGATTCGCTTATGCAGATTTGAATTGCAGTTTTTATAACCGAGACCTTATGGCCAAGATGAGGAACATTTGTTCTAAGGCGGAAGGTGTCGATCTCAAATACACAGTGGGCCAAAATTAACAAATCAGCCAAAGTCGCAGGCAAACCGCGCGGCATCTTTGTTTGGAGTACCCTGCTGCCTGCAGAGATGATGGGGCTTAGAAGGAGCTCCTATTATCTTATCAGTGGTCCCGCTGTAGGAGTTGTTTCTCCTGCCATGTGGTCCCTTCTCTGCTCTGTGCAGGGCCTGAGTGAGAGCAGTGTAATGGCTGTTACTCAGGGGCCAAATACAGTTACACCGCTGGCCAGATTTGGCCCACGGGCCTGAGTTTGACACCCCAGTTTTAAGGGAATGATAGCGAGCAGGTGTTTATGCGCAAAGCTCAATTGATGAGTTGCACATCCAGTCTACAGGCATCCTGGTCTACACCACCTTCGGCATAGTGCGGCAGTCTTTTAAACTACCCGACCTTAGAGAATTGAGGAGTTGCAAATCCAGTCTACTGGTACTGGTACCCAGGTCTACACCACCTTGGGCATAGTGTGGAAGTCTTCTCAACTACATGACCTAAGAGAATTGAGAAGTTGCACATCCAGTCTACCGGTATCCAGGTCTACACCACCTTGGGCATAGTGTGGAAGTCTTCTCAACTACATGACCTAAGAGAATTGAGAAGTTGCACATCCAGTCTACCGGTATCCGGTTACCACCTTTGGGCATAGTGTGGAAGTCTTCTCAACCCACATGACCTAAGGAATTGAGAAGTTGCACTCCAGTCTACCGGTATCCAGGTCTTTCACAACCCTTGGGCATAGTGTGGAAGTCTTCTCAACTACATGACCTAAGAGAATTGAGAAGTTGCACATCCAGTCTACCGGTATCCAGGTCTACACCACCTTGGGCATAGTGTGGCAGTCTTTTAAACTACCTGACCTAAGAGAATTGATGAGTTGCACATCAAGTCTACCGGAACCCAGGTCTACACCACCTTGGGCATAGTGCCGCTGCTCCATCTCTATGACCTATTCAAATCACTGATCAGAACACTTGGTTTTAGGCAAGGTCTTGCTAAACTCTCCTGTTGGATCCTCATAGTGGACATAGTACGGCAGTCTTTTAAACTAACCAACCTTAGACAATTGATGAATTGCACATCCAGTCTACCGGTACCCAGGTCTACACCACCTTGGACATAGTGAGGCAGTCTTTTAAACTACCCAACCTTAGGGAATTGATGAGTTGCACATCCGGTCTACCGGTATCCAGGTCTACACCACCTTGGGCATAGTGCGGCAGTCTTCTTAACTACCCAACCTAAGAGTATTGAGGAGTTGCACATCCAGTCTACCGGTACTGAGGTCTACACCACCTTGGACATAGTGCCGCTGCTCTATCTCTATGACCTATTCAAATCACTGATCAGAACACTTGGTTTTAGGCAAGGTCTTGCTAAACTCTCCTGTTGGTTCCTCCTAGAGGAGATAGTGCGGCAGTCTTGTAAGCTATCCGACCCAAGAGAATTGAGAAGTTGCCCATCCAGTCTTCCGGTACCCAGGTCTACACCACCTTGGGCATAGAGCGGCAGTCTTCTAAACTACCCACCCTAAGAGTATTGAGGAGTTGCTCATCCAGTCTACCGGTACCGTGGTCTACACCACCTTGGGCATAGTGTGGCAGTCTTCTAAACTACCCAACCTTAGGGAATTGATGAGTTGCACATCCGGTCTACCGGAGTGGTCTACACCACCTTGGGCATAGTGCGGCTGCTCCATCTCTATGACCTATTCAACGCTTGGTCTTAGTCAAGGTCTTGCTAAGCTCTCCTGTTGGATTCTCATCCAGTTGGATCTCATGGACACAAGTTTTTTTTCCTTTTTTATGGGTGTTGAGGACTTCTACATCTGATATTTTCAGATTGGCTTATGCCCTTTCTGGACATAAAGGGGATGGTCTGTCCTCCTCTGGACAGGGTGCACCCACTTCTCCAGTAACGATTTGTCAGAGGGTTCTACTTGGCTTTCCAAGTGGCTACTTTAATAATTTTTGTGTCATGTAAATTGTTCTTTACTTCAGGGAGCTTTATAGTTGCCAACCCTGCTCCTCCTTCCCTCGCTTCCCTAATATAATACAAGAAGCAATTTGTCTGCGAGTGTGTTCCAGTGTTTGCATTTCTGGTGACTGCAAATCCCACTTTATCCAGCTCTCTCCCGCTCCTCCAGCCTCATTCCGGCATCGCAGCCCCTCTCCTCCTCTGTGATTTCCCGGGTGACATGAAGGCTGCGCCGTACAACATCTTCAACTCTTTGAAAGTCACAGTAAATGCTGCTGCAGGGTCTCTTAAGAGACCGGTTATTGCACACTAATCCTCACCCTGCCTGCAAGAGGCATCAGGAGAGGTAATCAGATTATGTTCTTGTTTATTACACAATGTGCTAGAAGTTAACTCTTCCTGGCGGTTGGCGCCTTCCAGGCAGTCTTAATATATCCCGACACACAAGGAAATCCATTTTTATGTGCATTTTTTTTTCTAGTATTACCCTTAAAGGGGTTTTGCCACGAAGTAAAATTGACGTGGGAAGCTTTCAAATTAAACAATAAGCATTTTCACCATTCATCATTGTTAAAAATTTTGGACCGTTTTTGTTTTAGCTGATTCTTTAGTGATCCATTATTTACAGCTCGTCTCCATGGGATACGACCAGGGCTGACAGCTCCTCAGTCCTGGTCGCACGTGCTCAGACATCACCTCTAATCTCAGTCAGCTACTGAGTGTTCAACCCCAGGTGCTGTCATTCTACTCCTGTACTTTGTACTCTTTAGTAATTAGTGAAATAGTGCAAATAAACAAAAAAAGAAACCTCAATGAGGTCTGTGCTTTGATAAAGAGAAAAAAAAAACACAGGTTTGGTTTCTGCAGGGATTTGAACCTAGGACCCTTGTGCTGTGAGGCAAAAAATTTCCCTCTGAGCTACATTGTAGCTGCTCACAGCTCTGTACATAAATAGATCTGTCTTTGACTAGAGGGGGAAATGCATGGTGATGTCATCCTGCTGGGTCACATGATCTGCAATTCAAACAAATCACACACGTCCCCTTCTAAGCACACAGAGCTGAAGAGCTGGATGCAGGAGGTATGAAATGAGATTGTGGCAAAACCCCTTTAATTTCAGTTCAACTTCATGATGAAGTTTTTCTTCTTCTGTCCTATTGTCCTTTTTTTATTATTTTTTTGACCACATGAGCATTAAAGGGGTTTTCTCTCAACAAAAATGAGCTTTCCACATAAACATTTTTTCTAAACACATTGGTCAATAGATTTTACTTTAGAATTATAGATAGTATACAGCACTCCAGTGGTCAAGATGCATATAAAATGCATTCTTGCACATATCAACACGCTCCAAAAAGAGACAGAAATGTGACCATTTTGAATGTGACGTTTCGGTCATGGACCTTTCTCAAACATGTCAGAGGCATAGGAGTCGCACTCAAGTATTACTTATTGTGTATCTCTGGATTTTATTCTAGTCATGATTTCAGAGACATTTTACGTGCTCTGAGTGCACACAGGTTTCTATGGTTCCCTGACCATAAGTCTGTTATCTGATTACAGCAGATACCTTAGAGCAGGGTGTGACGTCACCCCATGGACGGACCGAGTTCTGGAAAAAACTAAGTATCTCTCACGAGATTACAGATAAGCCATTGTTTTCAGTCCTCACACTTTATTGGAGAGATATCTCCTGCACTTGTCAGTGTAAAGACTCAGCTACTTTCAGAGATGCTGGATATGCTAATCATTGCTACCCCACGGGGCGGGGAAAAGCGTTTGGGGTGTTGGGCGCGGACTTCTGGGGGTTTTCGGGGAAGGTTTTTGTCGCGCCGGGGGGTTCTTCTGCGGCCGGGTTTTTGTTGGGGGGGTGTTATAGTCGGGGGGGAGTGTTCATGTCTTGGCCGGGGAGTTTTCAAGTCCCGCGGCGGGAGGTCTCCCTGTCTGCGGCCGGGAGGTTTAGTCTGCGGCCGGGGCGTTGTAGTCTGCGGCCGGGGGGCGTTCGTAGTCTGCGGCCGGGGAGCGTCTCGTAGTCTGCGGGGGGGAGCGTTTTCGTAGTCTGCGGCGGGGGGGGTCTGTAGTTTCGGCGGGGAACGTCTGTAGTCTGCGGGGGGCGTCTCGTATCTCGCGGGGGCGCTGTAGTCTCGGCGGGGACTTTTTTGGAAAATCCCCCCCGGGCGGGGAGCGTCTGGTAGTTCGGCGGGGAGCTCTGGTAGTCTGCGGCGGGGAGCGTTGGGAGTCCGCGGCGGGGAGCGGTTTTGGGAGTTGCGGGGGGAGGTCTGGTAGTTTGCGGCGGGGAGTTGGTAGTCTGCGGCGGGAACCTGGTAGTCTGCGGGGGGACGTCTGGTAGTCGCGGGGGGGAAAAATTGGTTCTGCGGCGGGGAAAAGTTCTGGTGTCTGGCGGCGGGGAGCGTTGGTAGTCTGCGGCGGGGAGCGTCCCGGTAGTCTGCGGCCGGGGAGCGTCTCGTAGTCTGCGGCGGGACGTCTGGTATCTGCGGCGGGGAGCGTCTTGGGAGTCTGCGAGCGGGGAGCGTCTGGGTCTGCGGCGGGGAGCGTCTGGTAGTCTGCGGCGGGGAGCGTCTGGTAGTCTGCGGCGGGGAACGTCTGGTAGTCCCGCGGCGGGGAGCGGCGGGTAGTCTGCGGCGGGGGAGCGTTTTGGTAGTCTGCGGCGGGGAACGGGCTGGTAGTCTGCCGGGGGGAAGGTCTGGTAGTCTGCGGCGGGGAGCGTCTGGTAGTCTGCGGCGGGGAGCGTCTGGTAGTCTGCGGCGGGGAGCGTCTGGTAGACTGAGGCGGGCAGCGTCTGGTATTCTGCGGCGGGGAGCGTCTGGTAGTCTGCGGCGGGGAGCGTCTGGTAGTCTGCGGCGGGGAGCGTCTGGTAGTCTGCGGCGGGGAGCGTCTGGTAGTCTGCGGCGGGGAACGTCTGGTAGTCTGCGGCGGGGAGCGTCCCGGTAGTCTGCGGGGGAGGTCTGGTAGTCTGCGGCGGGGAGCGTCTGGTAGTCTGCGGCGGGGAACGTCTGGTAGTCTGCGGCGGGGAACGTCTGGTAGTCTGCGGCGGGGAGCGTCTCGTAGTCTGCGGCGGGGAGCGTCTCGTAGTCTGCGGCGGGGAGCGTCTCGTAGTCTGCGTCGGGGAACGTCTCGTAGTCTGCGGCGGGGAACGACTCGTCGTCTGCGGCGGGGACCGTCTGGGAGTCTGCGGGGGGGAGCGTCTCGTAGTCTGCAGGGGGGAAGGTCTCGTAGTCTGCGGCGGGGAGCGTCTGGTAGTCTGCGGCGGGGAGCGTCTGGTAGTCTGCGGCGGGGAGCGTCTGGTAGTCTGCGGCGGGGAGCGTCTGGTAGTCTGCGGCGGGGAGCGTCTGGGGAGTTCCCGCGGCGGGGAGCGCCTGGTAGTCTGCGGCGGGGAGCGTCTGGTCGTCTGCGGCGGGGAGCGTCTGGTAGTCTGCGGCGGGGTTCGTCTCGTCGTCTGCGGCGGGGAACGTCTGGTAGTCTGCGGCGGGGAGCGTCTCGTAGTCTGCGGCGGGGAGCGTCTCGTAGTCTGCGGGGGGGAGCGTCTCGTAGTCTGCGGGGGACGTCCTCGTAGTCTGCGGGGGGGACTCTCCGTAGTCTGCGGCGGGGAGCGTCTCGTAGTCTGCGGCGGGGAGCGTCTCGTAGTCTGCGGCGGGGAACGTCTGGTAGTCTGCGGTGGTGATGGGTCTACCTCACTTTGAGGGTCATTCACTAACCTCCAAACAATGCGGGTAGGGTTTACAAGCCTGTAGTGTAGGCTGGAAGTTTGTTAATGTGTTTGTGTTTTTTGCTGTTCGTTGCATTGATTTTGGTGTGTACTGCGTGGGAAGCTCAGCGTGATTAATCGAAGGTTGTAGCTGCCCGTTCCAGAGTCCATGGCTCGTTACTAAGTCTTATGCAAACCACAATAGATTGTTAGTTTTTTGCAGTCGTCCAACTAGAAAAATAAGCAGATCCTTGAATGGTACCAGACGCTTCATTTGGTGCACCAGTTATAGGTCATCAGGACCTCCTATTAATTACAGGGGGCATGCATGCACAATAGTAGGCTCTTCAATGTGTATGTATGACCCTTGCTGATATCTCTGTTGTGAATAATTAAAGGGGTTTTGCCACGAAGTGAGCTCCTTACCTCCTTATAAGCTCAGGGGAGAATATAAACAAATCATGCTGAGTCATGAATGCTGCAGGGGTGAGAGGAAGGGGGTGAGCAGAGAGTGAGGAAGAAGGGAGCGTCTCAAAAGTTTACTCAAATAATTACATTACAGCAGTGGATTCTCTATACAGCAGACAGACTCATACACTGCACTTTCTCCACAGTACCTTGAAAACTCATTAACTTTCCCTGTCATCAGATAATAAGTGCAAACACGCAAGCGCGGCCGGATCAGCTCCTCTGGTCGTGTCTAATGTAAACTTTCGGGAAACGAAGGAGGACTGAGCCATGCTGTAACTCTCACAGGCTTCACTTTTTGTAATCACATATATTTAGATAAGTGATTAAATACCCATTTTGGAGGATCCCACGTCAACATTACATGGTGGCCAAACCCCTTTAAGTTGTACCAGTGGTTGGACCCCCCCTGATCAATATCATTTAAGGTCCCATTCACACAGCTATTTTGCTCCCCATTAATTCTGTTCATCAAGATACAAGTGACCTGACAGACATTTACGGTGCCATAAATATCTACAGGGCCGACGTAGTCCAACTTGGACTACGTCTGCCCTGTTTATCCAAACGCTTTGAAAAAGAGGCGCTTCCACGCCAGTTTTAAGGTGCATTAAAAGAGTGTATAGTGCGCCTGAATGAATGAACCTGTCAAAAATCTGGCGTGTGGTATACCTTACATAGTATAATTGATGCGCCTACTTTAGGTGCATTGAAATGCGTCGTGCCTGGCGTAAAATGCGCCTAGTTTTGGTGTACGACAGTTCATTTATATAGAGAATAGGGCGTCTACAGTTTTTTTGGCGCAAAACACACCAAAAAATATGGCGCAGCCCTAATGGGACCTGTCGCCCTTTGTGTCTCGTTAGAATTTGGTCTATGTTCAGTAAATAGGGAAAGCATAGTCCATTTTGGGCTAAGGTTGACTTATAGGACTCTACAGGTCGCATCATGGCCTCAATGCAGCGTCCATCGGAATACATTTCTTAGGGTGTCCCGACGTGAATGAGGAGCTAAACATTATAGCATGGGACCTTTTTAAGTTATTGCATGTCACTATAAGAGGTTGTCTCACTACAAAGATTAGCTTTCAACATGTAGGGAATGGTGGATCAAGACTTTTTCCAAATACGTGTCTCTTGACGCTATAGAATTGCCCACAGCCTGAACAAGAAGTGGGAGCCTGAAGCTGTAGAATTGCCCATAGCCTAAACAGGAAGTGGGAGCCTGAAGCTGTAGAATTGCCCACAGCCTAAACAGGAAGTGGGAGCCTGCAGCTGTAGAGCCACCCACAGCCTGAACAGGATGTGTGAACCTATAGGTGTAGATCTACCCACAGCCTATATGGGATGTGGGAGCCTAAAGCTGTATAACCACCTAAATCCTGAACTAGAAGGGGGAGCCCGAAGCTGTAGAACTGCCCACACCCTAAACAGGAAGTAGGAGCCCGAAGCTGTAGATCCGCCCACAGCCTGAATAGGAAGTGGGAGCCTGAAGCTGTAGATCCACCCACAGCCTCAACAGGAAGTGGGAGCCCGAAGCTGTAGAATTGAGCACAGCCTAAACAGGAAGTGTGAGCCTGAAACTGTAGAACCACCCACAGCCTGAACAGGAAGTGTGAACCTATAGGTGTAGATCTGCCCACAGCCTAAGAGGGAGCCTGAAGCTGTAGAACCGTCACAGCCAGAACAGGAAGTAGGAGCCTGAAGCTTTAGAACCGCCCACAGCCAGCCTGAACAGGAAGTGGGAGCCTGAAGCTGTAGAACCACCTACAGCCTGAACAGGAATTGTGAATCTAAAGGTGTAGATCCGCCCACAGCCTGAACAGGAAGTAGGAGCCCAAAGCTGTAGAATTTTCCACAGCCTGGACAGGAAGTGGGAGCCTGAAGCTGTAGAACTGCCCACAGCCTGAACAGGAAGTGGGAACCTGAAGCTGTAGAACCACCATCATCCTGATTAGGAAGTGGGAGCCTGATGCTGTAGTACCGCCCACCGCGTTAACAGGAAGTGGGAGCCCAAAGCTGTAGAACTGTCCACAGCCTAAACAGGAAGTAGGAGCCGGAAGCTGTAGAACCGCCCACAGCCTGAACAGGAAGTGGGAGCCTGAAGCTGTAGAACCACCCACAGCCTGTACAGGAATTGTGAATCTAAAGGTGTAGATCCGCCCACAGCCTGAACAGGAAGTAGGAGCCCGAAACTGTAGATCCGCCCACAGCCTGAACAGGAAGTAGGAGCCCAAAGCTGTAGAATTTTCCACAGCTTGAACAGGAAGTTGGAGCCTGAAGCTGTAGAACCGCCCACAGTTGATAAATGTTTCTTTTCTTCTGGTAGAAGATGTTATATAAAATGAAGTGCTGACGTTACTTACCCATGACAACTTACATAAGCTCCTTAGATTTTTCCCGACATCGATGATATTGACTGTCACTTGTCACAGTCAGGGAAGCACTTTCTGCAGAGATTTAGTGACGTGAGGACTGGGAGTAGATGTTATGTAATCCTTCTCCATGAGGAGCTTCACTCCTCTATGACTCTTCTGTTTGCTCAGGAACATACGGTGAACCCCAATGCGGCATTTTTCGTGCACTATTGAAACATTGCTTAGTATCTTTTATGATGTCCTTCTCTTAAAGTGGTATTTTCACCACATTGGTTGGCTATAAACATGGAGGCAAAGGTAAGAAATATTGTAAAATACATTGCTGTTCTGATTTTGCTTCCTTTCAGTGTTAGAACAGTTCTTATCTCCTATTTTTGTACACAAGCTTCCCTTGATTACCAACCTCTTCTTTGTTCTATAAGCTCTGGCTGGGATGAGGATGTCCCTTTCTGCTGTGTCTTATCGGCAATACAGTAGCGTCTGTTTTTCACTGACAAACTTTTACCCTTTTAGAGCTTTGTAGCTTTCTGCCCTGCTGCTAAATCATCTCCACTACCAATGTCCTTCTCACAGGATCAGCTGGGAATAGCAGAACTAAAAGGTCAGTCATGGCTGTAAAACCGCCCATAGCCTGAACAGGAAGTTGGAGCCTGAAGTTGTAGAAACGCCCACAGCCTGAACAGGAAGTGGGAGCCTGAAGATGTAGAACCGCCCACAGCCAGAACAGGAAGTGGGAGCCTGAAGCTGTAGAACCACCCTCGGCCTGCACAGGAAGTGGGAACTTGAAGGTGTAAAATCGCCCATTGCCTGAACAGGAAGTGGGAGCCCAAAGCTGTATAATCACCCACAGCCTAATCAGGAAGTTGGAGCCTGAAGTTGTAGCGCCGCTCACAGCCTGCATGGTAAGTGGGAGCCTGAAGTTGTAGAACCGCCTACAGCCTGCATGGGAAGTGTAAGCCTGAAGCTGTAGAACTAACCACAGCCTGAAGAGGAAGTGGGAGCCTGAAGCTGTAGTACTGCCCACAGCCTGAACAGGAAGTAGGAGCCTGAAGATGTAGAACCACCCACAGCCCAAACAAGAAGTAGGAGCAGGAAACTGGCTGTGAAGAGCTGGCTCTGTGAAACAATCTGATGAGAAACCCTTTTTAGGTGTTGGGAGCTTCCACAATCTACTAGTCCTCCTACCTGATTGTCACTATGAATACAACCATTTCAGAAGTTCAAAGCCTCAATGATAGCCTTCAACGCCATCTTGAGGCACCATCTTTACTTGCTCTTTTGACCTCCACAGTCAGATGGACTAGAATGGCTGCCACTTTGACGGCGGCCCTGGTCTTCCCCCTTCAGCTACGCTAACTCCACTCCTGCCTAGGTGACCATAACCTTCTATTATTGATGGAGTGGTTCAAACATCAAGGCAGAAGGCTACGGAGCTCTTAAGAGTTAACGTTTGTCATTGACAAAGATAAATAAGTTAATTTTCTACCAATAAGACGCAGCAGGTTACCATCCCGACCAGGGCTGATAGAACAGAGAGGTGGTCGGTAACCTAGGAAACATTCTGAAAACAACCAGTAGATAAGAATTGCTATAACTTTGAAAGGAAGTAAAATTAGAACAGCAATGTATTTGGTAATGGTATTTATTTGCCTTCATGTTTAACCCTGATCAATGAGATGGCAAAACCCTTTTAAGCCAAAAAAATATTTCCGACTACAGCATTGACAACAGTTGTCACCCAGAGCCGTAGTGGCATGGTTATTTGCTGTTATACCTGCTCATGTATCCCTGTGTTGTGGATGGGAACAAAGATGTCATGTGTGTTATCCTTTGCTTCTCCATTTTAGTGTCTTAGTTAGTATAACATCATGTATGCCTTTGCACACGGCACCTAAAAGCTGCCTATATAACTCTTTTCTTTGTGTTTCTAAAATGGCCGCTACATATTATGCTTATAGAGAGAACTGCTGTGTAATCCAAGATGGAGCCTCCTTCCGAGACTTCATCCAAGGTTCGGACATTCCTGAGCTAAAGGGAGTATATCCCAAATAAGGATGTAACCAATCACAGACCAACAGCTAGGCCCATGTGATGTTTTCTTATCTTACTAACATAAGAGTATAAAAACCTGCCTTATTGAGAATAAAGACAGAAAGTGTGACATGGTTATTTGCTGTTATACCTGCTCGTGTGTCTCTGTGTTGTGAATGGGAACAAAGATGTTATATGTGTGATCCTTTGTGTCTCCATTTTAATGTATTAGTATAACACCACGTATGCCTTTGCACATGGCACATAAAAGCTGCCTGTATAACTCTTTTCTTTGTTTCTAAAATGGCCGCTATATATTATGCTTATAGAGATAACTGCTGTATAATCCAAGATGGAGCCTCCTTCCGAGACTTCATCCAAGGTTCAGCCATTCCTGCTCTAAACGGATTATATCCCAATTAAGGATGTAACCAATCACAGACTAACAGCTGGGCCCATGTGATGCTTTCTTATCTTACTAACATAAAAGAGTATAAAAACCTGCCTTATTGAGAATAAAGACAGAAAGTGTGACATGGTTATTTGCTGTTATACCTGCTCGTGTGTCCCTGTGTTGTGAATGGGAACAAAGTCGTTATATGTGTGATCCTTTGGGTCTCCATTTTAATGTATTAGCATAACACCACGTATGCCTTTGCACACGGCACGTAAAAGCTGCCTATTTAACTCTTGTCTCTAATGTGTTTCCAAAATGGCCGCACATATTATGCTTATAGAGATAACTATTGTATAATCCAAGATGGAGCCTCCTTCTGGGACTACACCCAAGGTTGGGACATTTCTGAGCTAAAGGGAGTATACCCCAAATAAGGATGTAACCAATCACAGACTTACAGCTAGGCCCATGTGATTCTTTCTTATCTTACTAACACAAAAGAGTATAAAAAACTGCCTTATTGAGAATAAAGACAGAAAGTGTATTCAGACCAGCAGAACGTGGCGTGCACCTTTATATCCTAGGATAATTTGGAGACCCAACTAGGATGTAGAGCCCCTTTGTGGTTCCATCCATTTCACCTGTATTACCTGGAAGACGTAGCTCCAAATCCATATTGGTTGTCACCCAGTTTCCAAAATAAAAAATTTGGGTTACCAGTTAAAGGGGTTGTCTAAGACTGGAAAAAATTGCCTACTTTCTTTGAAAAACAGCGCCATATCGCACATATCCCACAACTGGTGGAGGGTGTATAGAGCCAACATTACCATCCAGGGGCTCCCACAACTGCTGGAGGGTCCATAGAGCCAACACCACCATCCAGGAGCCCCACAGCTGCTGGAGAGTCCATAGAGCCAACACCACCATCCAGGGCCCCACAGCTGCTGGAGGAGCCATAGAGCCAACACCACCATCCAGGGGCCCACAGCTGCTGGAGGAGCCATAGAGCCAACACCACCATCCAGGGGCTCCACAGCTGTTGGAGGGTCCATTGAGCCGACATCACCATCCAGGGGCCCCACAGCTGCTGGAGGAGCCATAGAGCTAACACCACCATCCAGAGGCCCCCACAGCTGCTGGAGGATCCATAGAGCCAACACCACCATCCAGGGGCCCCACAGCTGCTGGAGGATCCATAGAGCCAACACCACCATCCATGGTCTCCTACAAATGCTCATCTGAGTTTAAACCTGAGGAATTAGGGGCAGGGGAGGACTTGGAAGACTTGGTCCTGCTCTTCCAACCAATGTCGGACATTTCTAGCCGTGTGACAAGTCACATCGTTTTGCTTGAAGATCCCATCTGCCCCAGAAGAGGATCAGCATGTATGGGTGTATGTGATCTGCAAGGATGAGGGGCCCAAAGAATGCCCCGAAAACATTCTCCAGACCATGGTTGCTAAGTGTTTGTTCTCTGATATGGCGCCATATCTCTTTGGGGTGTTGCAACTTAGCCTCATTCACTTCAATGGAGGGAGCTTCAATACTAGACTCAACCCATGGACCAATGTGGCGCTTTTTCTGGAAGAGCAGTCATTTTTTTCAAGTCTTTAGCTTGTCACGTGTACGGAGAACTTCATCACATGTTCTCAATGTGGGCAAAATGTTGACTAAAGCAGTTTTCTTAACTTTATTTTTGACCTTTTTTTCCAGAATTACACACAGTACATCCCCCTCTCCATATATGACCTTCAGACGTGGATGGGGAGCCCCTCCATATTTGTGTACGACTGCTCCAACGCCGGACTCATCGGCAAGTCGTTCAAGCAGTTTGCTCTGCAGAGGGAACAGGAGCTGGAGGTAAGAACCCACCTGCTCGCCATTGTGTAGTTGGAGCGGCCCTCCTCCATCTTCACCCCTGGCTCTGGCATTACACCTTGTTATCATACACAGCTGGTGTCTCTAATAACCTCGCCTCTTCTGAAGACCTCTTAGGCTTCCATTGAGAGTTTCTCCAGTAGATGTTGTGCACAGGCAATTTAACTTTATATTGCTTTGTAAATCTAATCTGGAAGCCACCAATGGGAATAACACTGGTTACATATTAATCTAGGAGTCTTAGAAGATCACACGTATCGTAGAAGGGACATCACACAGCCTCACGCTTAGAAACAGAAAGCTGGGCGTAGACGTGTCCATTGTGTCATTGAGTGTCCTGGATAATAGTGTAGTGTCCTCACAATCATATAGCATTGGGGTGTATTGATTGTATATTGATTGGCTCTGGTATATAGGGTTATATGATAGAGGAGAGGAGCTGAGCTCTGTGATATATAGGGTTATATGATAGAGGAGCTGAGCTCTGATATATAGGGTTATATGATAGAGGAGAGGAGCTGAGCTCTGTGATATATAGGGTTATATGATAGTGGAGAGGAGCTGAACTCGATGATATATAGGGTTATATGATAGAGGAGAGAAGCTGAGCTCTGTGATATATAGGGTTATATGATAGAGGAGAGGAGCTGAGCTCTGTGATATATAGGGTTATATGATAGAAGAGAGGAGCTGAGCTCTGTGATATATAGGGTTATATGATAGAGGAGAGGAGCTGAGCTCTGTGATATATAGGGTTATATGATAGAGGGAGAGGAGCTGAGCTCTGTGATATATAGGGTTATATGATAGAGGAGAGGAGCTGAGCTCTGTGATATATAGGGTTATATGATAGAGGAGAGAAGCTGAGCTCTGTGATATATAGGGTTATATGATAGAGAAACTGAGCTCTGTGATATATAGGGTTATATGATAGTGGAGAGGAGCTGAGCTCTGATATATAGGGTTATGTGATAGAGGAGAGGAGCTGAGCTCTGATATATAGGGTTATATGATAGAGGAGAGGAGCTGAGCTCTGTGATATATAGGGTTATATGATAGAGGAGAGAAGAGAAGCTGAGCTCTGTGATATATAGGGTTATATGATAGAGGAGAGCAGCTGAGCTCTGTGATATATAGGGTTATATGATAGAGAAGCTGAGCTCTGTGATATATAGGGTTATATGATAGAGAAACTGAGCTCTGTGATATATATTGGGTCCAGTTATACCTGGTAATGCAGCTTAGCTTCACTGGAGTGGATAGGGATGAACTGCAGTACCACTCGGGACCTGTGGACATGTGTGGTGCTGTTTTTCTACTCCTGGATAGCCATTTTAAGCTTGTAATCTTCTTGTGCATCAGAGCAGAGCACCCCCAGGTCCTGCGATGCATCGGCCTTCCATATTTCCGCCATCCAATGGCATTACACTGCATTCTTCCCATAAATATGCATGGAGCAGCGAGCGTTTTGCCGGGCGCTTTCTAATTATGAGCTCTGAGCCTTTAGAGGACAGCTCATTTATTTCTCAGCTGCTAAGAGCAGCATTTCCAAAGACTTAAATTGCATTCAGCGCTGTGCTTGGCTATAATTGGCACCCAAAGCATCCAAATGATTGTAATCTTGCTCACTTTCAAAACAAACATCTAATTTCAGATGAGGATATTAATAAGGTCAGGGAAAAAAATTTAGGCTGCCAATTCCTGGTGCAGAAGCTTGAAGGCTCGAACTAAAGGAGGGAGCATGTCAGAGTTGTGTGCTCACCTGCTTGTCCCCCGTGCCCCCCATACTTGCAGGTCCCAGGTGTGGTATACACTTTATTATGACCAGCAGCTATTATGAACAGCAGCTAAGATCCAGAGTAGCTGCCATATACAGCACAGACAGCAGCTAGACGGGCTGTGAGTGACTCAATAAGGTCTTGGTAGGTTGTCACAGGTATCTGGAGCACACTGCATCCCACAGCTACTGGAGGGTCCATAGAGCCAACACCACCATCCAGGGGCTCCCACAGCTGCTGGAGGGGCCATAGAGCCACCACCATCGAGAGGCTCCCACAGCTGCTGGAGGATCCATAGAGCCAACACCACCATCCAGGGGCTCCCACAGCTGCTGGAGGGGCCATAGAGCCACCACCATCCAGGGGCTGCACAGCTGCTGGAGGAGCCATAGAGCCAACACCACCATCCAGGGGCTCCCACAGATGCTGGAGGAGCCATAGAGCCAACACCACCATCCAGGGGCTCCCACAGCTGCTGGAGGGTCTATAAAGCCAACACCACCATCCAGGGGCCCCACAGCTGCTGGAGGGTCCATAGAGCCAACACCACCATCCAGGGGCCTGACAGCTGCTGGAGGTTCCATAGAGCCAACACCACCATCCACGGGCTCCCACAGCTGCTGGAGGGTCCATAGAGCCAACATTACCATCCAGGGGCTCCCACAGCTGCTGGAGGTTCCAAAAACCCAACACCACCATCCTTGGGTCCCTCAGCTGCTAGAGGTTCCATAAACCCAACACCACCATCCATGATCTCCTACACATGCTCATCTGAGTTTAAGCCTAAGAAATTAGGGGCAGGGGAGGACTTGGAAGTCTTGGTCCTGCTCTTCTAACCAGTGTCGTACATTTCTATCCGTGTGGCACATCGCATTGTCTTGATGGAAGATTTCATCTGCCCCAGGGAAGACGATCCGCATGTATGGGTGTATGTGATCTGCATGGATGAGGGGCCCAAAGAATGCCCCGAAAACATTCTCCAGACTATGGTTGCTAGGTTTTTTCTCTGATGTTTTTCGACTCACACGGCAACAACCATCCCTTCGATGAATCCGGAAACGTAACTCATCGGAAAAGACAACCCTTTGCCAATCAGCACAGTTCCAATTCCGACAGACTATCGAGCACCCTCTATGTCCACCAAGACTGCTCATCACTTCATGAGGTACTCGTTGCCGACGTTGAAAGTAAGAGGTGGTCATTATAAAGTTATTGTGTACTTCCCAAGGGCAGTGGTCTCCAACCTATGGTTCTCTGGCTGGTTGTAGGTTGGAGACCACTGCGTTAGAAGGACATGCCGTAAAGCCCTTTCTTCTCGGGGGCTTTGGACCTTCTCTCTTGGTTATTTTACCATTTATTACTTCTGTTTTTTAGCATTTGATGATTTACCGTTTGCCTGTGAGCTGTTTACACATAATAAGATGATGGATGACTGTACGGAGTAATGTTCATTAGGATAAATTTACGAAATTGAAAAGCACAGCCACAATGGATGAGTCTTTGTTCCAGTTGCTTTTTGAGTTTCGCCTATGACAAGCAGAACATTATTCTTGGAAATCCACTCGTAAAACACTTGAGTTATTGTAATGTGGATGAAGCAGAAAAGAAATTAACAAAAATAACAGTGGCTAAAACACAAAGTCCTCGCTTGGTTTTTTCCCGAAAACCCTCAACGGCTGATGAAGAGTCCTTCATTGCGATATAAGGCATGTGTAGTATTAGTGAACGATTTAGTGTTTTTTGGTTGATTTTAGTAATAGTCCCAACTTAGTAGTTTGGAAATAATCCATTATAACATGGTGCAGTACATAGGTAGGGTTTATAAAGCTACTATATACATATACAATGTATGACATTCAAGAACACCTTATACCAAATATGGTTGTGGTCTTCGTCCTCTGGGAAAATACTTAAAGAAGTTTTGCCAAGAAGTGAGTTCCTCACCTAACAGGCTGATACTCCCCTCTTGAGGCTTGAAAAAGGGGCGTTGTGTTTCTGTGTTTAAAAAACAAGTACCTCCTCTGTGATGTCATCGCTCCACCTCCCATGCACGCCCCTGATATTCAGTCTCTGTAGTTGAGCAAACATGTTATTTGGCTAATCCACAGGGGATAACTGTATTGTGCACAAGTTTCTTATCTGCTCAGGAGAGAAGATAAGCTCTGAGCAGGCAGCTCTTTCATTTGTTCACAAACTGCTGCAGGGGGGCAGAGGAGGGCTGAGCAGGGAGCGTCTGCATGTTTACTTCGATAATTACATTACAACCAGTGGATTCTCTATACAAAACACACAGGATCTTTTCTCCCCAGTCCTTTCAATTCTTCTTCATTTTCCCTGCCATCAGATAAGAAGTGCAAACAACGCAAGTGCAGCCAGTTCAGCTCCTGTCAGCTCCTGGTCGTGTCTACTGTAAACTGTCAGGAAACTAAGGGGATCTTAGTCAGGCTTTAGATCTCAGATGCTTCACTTTTTTTAATGATATATGTTTAGAAAAGTGATTAAATACCCACTTTGGAGGATCCCACGTCAACATTAAATCATGGCAAAACCCCTTTAACCAATCAGTTAAGGTAGAGTTTGTTAATATCTGATTGGCTCTGTGCCTGACTCCTTATCTCTGTTTGTATGAACCTCTATAGATAAAGTCTGGGGGCTTTGTCTCAAGGAAGAAAGGAATTTCCCTGGACCATGAGAACTACTTCTGTGTGTTTTGAGTCTTCTTTCTCAAGCACACTATACCCATTAGAAAACCAAAGTGAACCTCCTAGTAGATGATTTAAGTCTGTCCAAAATCATTACCTCAACAGTAGCTTCAGGGGTGGACATATATTGGTAAGGGCCACCTTCAAAAAAATGTAGTATGTAACTATACTCCCATCATTGCCAAATAGTGGTTTAGAATACCTTTGATCTGTGGGGGCATGGTCATATTTTTTGACTGCAATTTGGTGCAGTGACTGCCCCGGACAAAGCAAAATTTTCCCCTCTACCAACCCAAAGGGGTTTTCAAAAAGGCACGGATGACTTTTTTTTACGGGGCTTGATGTCCACCCAAAATTTTGGGACTTTGATCATGGAAAAATATCAGGTGGAAACCTTTCTTCGCCTTTTGGACCTGAACATTTTCTGTTTCCCACCATTTCTTTAGAATTTTGTCGGTTCTTGGATTTAGACTTTTGGGTTATGGTTTTTTTTTGGGGGTTTAAATGGGGTGAATATTTGGGCAACAATTTTGGGTAGGAGGGGTACTTAGTACTAGGGCAGTCTTGGTGACGCGTTCATTGGGAGTGCATGATCCAAGGAAGCCACTAATAAGCGAATATTATAAATTGGGCTTCCAATTGTCTACCTTCTAACCTCATTTTCTTCCTCGGACGCATTGCTTGTTTGGGAAGTTTTTTTGCACATTATCAGGGGGTTTTCACTCATCAGGATAAATCCTTTTTCCGCGGGGTTTGGGGGGGGATTAAAGATTTTTACCTTTACCTTTTCCCTTTTTTACACAGCTTTTTATGTCTTGTTATTTGTGATAAATTCTTCCCTGCACTCGGACGGTAAGCCTATTGTTAGTCGGTGTTTGCCACTCATGCGTCATTGGGTACAGCTTTGAAGTCTTGCCAGCGGTACAATGAGAGACTCAAGACATCCGCAAAAGATCTGCCCATACGTGGCCTCCTTACAGTGTATGTGCAGGTCATATTAATGACAGTCTTGAAGCAAAGGTCCTCACTGGGCAATAAAACAAAGGGGCTCCGTTTTTAGATCCCACACCACCCGCTCCCTTTATGGCCCCGACGCCACCCGCTCCCTTTATGGCCCCGACGCCACCCGCTCCCTTTATGGCCCCGACGCCACCCGCTCCCTTTATGACCGCCACTCCACGCTCTCCCTTTATGACCGCCACTCCACCCCCACCCTTTATGCCCGCCACACCACGCGCTCCCTTTATGACCGCCACTCCACGCGCTCCCTTTTTGGCCGCCACTCCACGCGCTCCCTTTATGGCCGCCACTCCACGGGCTCCCTTTATGACCGCCACTCCACGCGCTCACTTTATGACCGCCAGTCCCCCGCTCCCTGTATGTCCGCCTCTCCACGCGCTCCCTTTATGGCCGCCGCTCCACGCGCTCCCTTTATGGCCGCCGCTCCACACTCTCCCTTTATGACCGCCGCTCCACGCGCTCCCTTTATGACCGCCGCTCCACGCGCTCCCTTTATGACCGCCACTCCACGCTCTCCCTTTATGACCGCCACTCCACGCGCTCCCTTTATGACCGCCACTCCACGATCATCCTTTATGACCGCCACTCCACGCTCATCCTTTATGACCGCCACTCCACGCTCATCCTTTATGACCGCCACTCCACGCTCATCCTTTATGACCGCCACTCCACGCTCATTCTTTATGACCGCCACTCCACGCGCTCCCTTTATGGCCGACGCTCCAACGCTCTACCTTTATGACCGCCACTCACGCGCTCCCTTTATGACCGCCACTCCACACTCATCCTTTATGACCGCCACTCCACGCTCATCCTTTATGACCGCCACTCCACGCTCATTCTTTATGACCGCCGCTCCACGCGCTCCCTTTATGGCCGCCGCTCCACTCTCTCCCTTTATGTCCGCCGCTCCACGCGCTCCCTTTATGGCTCCCAAATGCCTGTTATACTTAAGACTGGACCAAACCCAGGAGCCACCTAAAAAAATTTTTAGCTGACTTTTTCTTTTTTCAGTTTTTCTATTTTGTTGTGTCTGTGGCCACCTCTGCACGTCCCTATGTATTTAGTCATTCCTTAACAAGATGTGTAAGCGGCAGTGACACATCCATTTGCTGTGCGGTGTCATTTTCCTGCCATCATCCATCCGCTTCCTCCTCTGCTCTTCTATGTTCTTCTTTTCCCCATCATCCTAACCTATTAATATGTTGCATTGCTCTCGGCTGGATTGGCTTGTTCCTCCTCGCGCTCCCACAGGACCCCCCACTCACGGTGTGTTATTGCTGCGCCGTGAAGGGCGACAGGCTGAACGAAATGCACTGAGCTGGGAAGTTCTCTTGGCTTGGAGAGAAACCGATAATGTTTCGGTGTACTAATATCCTGCCACATAGTGGTGTCTGGGGGCACATGGCGCTGGAGGTGATAAATAGAGATTTCTTGTTTAATTTTCTTCCTATTTTTGACCTAGCAGGGCAATCGGATTTTTTACTACACTTTTATAAAAAAAAAAAAAATAAAAAAAAAAATTTAATTGTTGTTAATATATTCTTTAATTTCATCCCAACAAATAAAAACGTATTGTTGTAGCATCTCGGACATATTGAGAAAAAGTTTATGGCATAGGATCCCGTTTAATGAGGGTGTTGGGGGTTTTGTCTATACAGGTAATAATATTACTAATAATCCCAAAATACTGGTACTTAAAGGGGTTGTCTCACTACAGGGATCGCTGCTTTTCGTGTTAAAGATCTTGCAAAATAAGCTCACTTTGCATATTGTCCATTAATAATGTACTACCTAATCCTAGATACCCAATCTTGTTTGGGGCTGCAGCAGGCTCCTCAAGGTCACTATAGCTACAGACCTGTTGATCTCCTGATAGGCTGACAGCAATGGTCGCTATAGCTACCGAACCTGATCAATCTCTCCTGATAGGGCGCCAGGACTAGGGTCTGTAGGCAGTGCGACTGTGTGGATCTTCTCCTCGACCCCCCCCCCAGGAAGCCAGCAACTGGTTTGCTATAGCTTACAGACCTGCTTTGATATCTACTGATTGCTGCAAGCCAATGGTTGCTACAGCTACAGGACCTGCTTGATCTCTCATGAATAGGGCTTGCCAGCACTCGGCCCCCTAGACCGCTTACGCCTAAAGTCCACTGCCTTACTATGCCCCTCTCTGCCCTACCGGCTGCCAGCACTCGGTGCCGACTATCAGCTACAGACCCACTGGCACTCTCTACATGACAGCCCGAGTAGAAGCCAGTAACCCCGCACAACCCTGATTCAAAATGAAACCAAGAAAACGGACTGAGCGGAAGATGGAATCTATGTCAGCAGAGACACCCATTTTGTTCCTTCACAATTGTTATTGCCCACCTCCACCTTAAAGGGTACTTTCAGATATGAACAAGCTATCCGTGGAATAGGTTAAAATAACAAAAACTTTAGTAAAACGGTTCCACTCTAGCTTCGTCCATACAAATTTCCCACGATAGGGTCCATCTAAAAAGTAAGGGAAAACTTTATTCCCTATCCATGTAATAACAGGGGATAACAACATGTACGGCGATGTTGCACCTCACGCGTCCCTCACATCTCCCCCGGTCCTTGCCTTTAGTTGGCCCCCCCCCCCCCCCCCCCCCCCGGTTGAAATGAGACCAAGCCGCTACCATAGCCCCCTGACTCCTACTCCGCGTTTTTTTCTCTACGCTTTTAGTTAATCTCCGCCATTAGTATCTCGTTTTCATTACTGGGCAACCATGCGGCTGGTAGTAAACAGCCCCTTCTATGGTCACTAGTACCTACTAAGTCCTACCAGAAGTACCGCCCTGAAAGGATAACCCCCTCTCTCTATTATAATTGGACCCTATTGTGCCCCTTAAAATGGCACTCACTATTTCTGTGTCCTTCTTACTTTTATATCGGAACCTTTATTTTTGGAATCATGTCTAGATTGTCTACATGGTAATCGTGGCCATGTCCGATAAGAAAAATCAAATTCATAGAAGGTTCTGATGATCTCTTTGTGACGTATAATGTGTCTATGGAGATGTCCCTTAAAGGCGTTTTCCATCATAACAATTTATGTATGGACGGATCCCGGTCAGAAAAAAAGAGGCAGAGGTTTCCAAGTTCCTGTTTTGACCGAATGGTGGGCACCTTTGCCACCTTCCAACTCTGTGGACTACAAAGATAGTGGAGTGCTGTAGTTGGCCAGTCTGCGCCAATGCCGTAGAGTTGGAATGGAGTGGCTTATCACTTTTATCACATTGTGGTATTGGTTATAGGTTTTCATTATGGGTAACCCCTTTAAGTTATGTTCTATGAGATGACTAGATGGGATTCTACTGAAATAATCTAAAGTATTGAAGGGGTTGTCCTATCAGATATCTATAGCCATATCCACCCTACCGGTGGGACCCCACCTACCAGATATCTATAGCAATATCCACCACTACCTGTGGGACCCCAAACCTATCAGACTATCTATAGCATATCCATCTACCTGTGGGACCCCAACCTTTCAGATATCGATATAGCATATCCACCCTACCTGTGGACACAAACCCTACCAGATATCTATAGCTATCTCACCTACCTGTGGGACCCCAACCTACCAGATAATCTATAGCATAATCCACTCCTTCCTGTGGACCCCAACCTATCAGATATCTATAGCATATCCAACCCTTCCTGTGGGACCCAACCTATCAGATATCTATCAGATATCCACCCTACCTGGGGACCCCAACTATCAGATATCTATAGCATATCACCCCTACCTGTCGGGACCCCAACCTATCAGTTATCTATAGCATATCCATCCTACCCATGTGGGACCACAACCTACAAGATATCTATAGCCTATCCATCCCTACCTGTGGGACCAACAATCCTACCAGATATTATAGACATTATCCATCCTACCTGGGGGCACCCAACCTATCAGAAAGAATGGAGGTGATGCCCCCAGGTCTGAACGTTATGAACAAGCTTGACCACCTGCTTCTGTACAGTGGATATAAGTGAATGATGGAGAGAGCCCCGCACACAGGTGGTGCCTTCTTCTGCATGGGTCAGGAGGGTGGTTGTATGAGCTTGATGGATGCAATGATTATGACCATTCACATTTTGCAGATTATAGTCAGTAGTACCTGTATATTTTACATCCTGAATACGCCTCAATATGCCGTAATAAGAGTTATAACCTGAACACTATCTGTGCTCTTGTATTTGCTGGTTGCTCTATTAATCCCAGTCACCCATTGGCACAGATGCCTTTAGGCCACCTTCATGAAGAATTGATCAGCTGGCTGCCTGCTGAAGCCGATGAGTTGTTGCCCATGAACCAAGGACCTTCCGCCGACTCTTCACTTCTTGCCTCACTACTCCTATCAAAATAGCACTACGCTGGTGAACCCATTCTTGAAGGGACATCTTTCCATTTTCAGGTACCTCCACCGCGGTCAAACATTCCCTGCCAACCTAAAAACAGGCGCAGAAGGTAGCGCACACTCTCGACTTGTCCAAATGGTAGTGTCAGACATGGCTTCAAGGAGCACCAAGTCATTTTACGTTGCCCAGGCGCCATTGATCTGACGGAAGCTTGACTTCAGATTTTGTTGTATTATAGGCAACGGACTATCAACCAAGTTTTTAAGTTTTTCCATACGTAAAGGACTCCTTTTGGGTTCTCCATGTCAGGTACAGAAAAGAAATTACAATTAAATCAAGAACTCATGGGGTTTTCCCCTACTTTTGGTCAATCACTATTAGTTTAACGGGTCCATATGTGAGGGAGGACCTGGCCGTAGTGTTTAATTTCTCTGCGGCGCCCACCACTGGGGGAAAATAGAGATTGCATGATGTACATCTCACATCAATGGATCTTCTACGTAATGAAGGACAGGACAGGTCCTCCAAACGAGAGGCACTCTTGTACTCCCCTCTTCTTCTCTAGCTGAGGATGGCTACTCAGAAACAAAGAGACCCTCTCTATCTCACTCAAAATTTTATAATAGGGTGAATGGAAAATAGGTTTTGGAGACTGATAGGCCCTTTAAAATTAATCAGTCTCCGAAACTTCTCGTGGGATATAATTGGCTCTTCTGTGTCTGGATTCAACAGAAGAAAGATCTGACCACTTAGGATTTAATGGTATCCTGACCCTCTACCTATAGGACCATCATGATGAGGATGTAGCGGCACTGATAACTACTCTGCTTTTTTCCCACTATTCTGCATAGGTTTTGTTGCTTCCTATAAGAAATGTGCCAAATAGCACCCCCTATCTGATTTGTCATTTAGAGCGCATCATTACCCACATTTATGCATGACTAATTTGCTGCTTAAAGTCACAGAGGAAAAGATTGCTCAGCACTCACATTCCACAGAGGAAGGGATATGGAATTACAAAAGTAAAAAAACACTTAGACATGAGGGACTCAAGCGTTTCACACTTGTACCTTGCTCGTCTGGAGATAGTTTTTCCAATATTACAGTCATCAACCCTCTCTTTCTGGATCGGTGGAGGGTCAGACTATACGGATCTCCAAGATGTAGCCTTGGTGGATGTTGCTCCTGGGTGGTGGAGCTCCTTTGTAGTTGGATGGCGTCCTGGGTGTATGGGCTCCTTTGTGGTTGATGGTACTCCTGGGGTCTGGGGATCTTTGTGGTTGGATGGATGCTCCTGGGTGTGTGGTGCTCCTTTGAGGTTGGATGGTTGCTCCTGAGTGTGTGGTGCTCTTTGTGGTTGGGGAGGGTGCTCCCTCTGTGGTAGAATGGTGCTCCTTTGTGGTTGGATGTTGCTCCTGGATGTGTGGTGCTCTTTGTGGTGGATGGTGCTCCTTTGTGGTTTGGATGTTGCTCCTGGGTGTGTGGTGCTCTTTGGTTGGGATGGTGTGCTCCTGGGTGGTGTGTGGTGCTTCTTTGTGGTAGGATGGTGTCCGCGGAGGTGTGTGGTGCTTCCTTTGGTGTGGATGGTACTCCTGGGTGGTGGTTCTCCTTTGTGGTCGGTTGGTACTCCTGGCTGTTGTGGTGATCTTTGTGGATGGATGGTTGCTCCAGGCTGTGTGGTGCTCCTTTGTGGTTGGATGGTGCTCCTGTCGTGTGTGGTACTCTTTGTGGTTGGATGGTACTCCTGGTGTGTGACTGAATGGCTCCTTTGTGGTTGGATGTTGCTCCTTGGTGTGTTGTGCTCCCTTTGATGGTAGATGTTGATCCTGGTGTGTGGTGTCCTTCTGTGGTGGATGTTGCTCCTGGGTGTGTGGTGCTCATTGGTGGTTGGATGTTGCTCCCCTGGGCTGTTGCCTCGGTGCTCCTTTTGTGGTTGGGATGTTGCTCCTGGATGTGTGTGGTGCTCCTTTGCTGGTTGGCATGCGTGCTCCTTTGTGGTTGGGTGGTGCTCCTTTGTGGTTGGATGTTGCTCCTGGGTGGTGTGGTGGCTTCTTTGTGGATAGTGTTGATCCTGGGTGTGTGGTGCTTCTTTGTGGTTGGATGGTGCTCTGGGTGTGTGTGCTTCTTTGGGTTGAATGTGCCTCCTGTGTTCAAGCTCGTGGTGATTTTCTCTTCACCCCCCCCTTTGTGGTTTGGATGTTGCGCCTGGGTGTGTCGGTGCTCCTTGTGTGGATTGGATGTTGCTCACTGGGGTGTGTGGTGCTCTTTGGGGTTGGATGTTGCTCCTGGGTGTGTGGTGCTTTCTTCTGTGGCTTGGTGGTGCTCTTTGGGTTGTGTCAACAGCTGTGCCCGACTTTGTGGTTGGATGATTTGGCTCCTGGGTGTTGTGGTGTTCTTTGTGGTTGGATGGAGCTCCTGGGTCGTGCTGTGGCGCGCTTCACTGCACCTGTGGTTGGTTGGTGCTCCTGGGATGTGTGTGCTCTTTGTGGTTGGATGGTGCTCCTGGGTGTCAGTGGTGCTTCTTTGTAGGTTGGTTGGTGCTCCTGGGTGTAGGTAGTGCCTCCTTTGTGGTTGGATGTTGCTCCTGGTATTGTGGTGCTTCATTCTGTGGGTTGGATGGGTGCTCCTTTGTGGTTGGAATGTGCTCCTTTGTGTTGATGTGGACTCCTGGGTGTGTGGAGCTCCTTTGCTGGTGGATGGTGCTCCTGGTGTGTGGTGGCTCCTTCTTAGTTGAGGTAGTGCTCTGTGTCGCCGTTTGTGGAGAGCAACTAGCCTACATGGATGGTGGTTAGTGTATGACTTGAGCACTGCTTTGTTGCGTCAACGGCTGCCTCCATTTTCGGATAGTAACGGTTCTGAGGTCCATAATAAGGAATTCCCTACAAGTAGAGTCTACCCCTTTAAGCGCCTGTGAAGGCGGCCCTCCCCTGACTTTGGTCCACAGCTTGGTGAGGCTTCCAGAACTTTTTATTTTAAATTTAAGGGTACCTGACCTTAGCGCAGATCTGTGAAGGGCGTTATGACTCCGCTTGATTGAGATCCGGGGGTCCGCCGCTGATCACATCCCTCGGTCTTTTTTGCGGGCCGCCGCGCCTTCGCACGTTTGTGGATGACACACAACTTTGTACTGTAGGATCTGCATCGATTAATTCCATTTGTGTTCCAACTATCTTTTACTTTGCATGATGTATAGATAAAACAGCTGCAAGTGGAAAACTGCTCGCCGCTGACAGTGATCAAATTTGGTCTGCCAGAGCGTCATCCGTTGCGTTCAGTAACTGGCGCCGGGCAAGCCAGAGCTGCTCACAACGCCACCTCAGTGCTACCTCCGTGGTCATGCGCTCACACCGAGTTTATACAGGCTGCGGACGCGCAAGCGCTTTCATGTTCCGAGCTCCGCAGGCTCTTTAATATATCATGAGGCAGCCCACTTCAACACCCGGGGTGTTCAGCTCCACTTCACTACTCGAAGGAGAAAAGAGGAACAAAACACCATTGTTAACTGCTATATAAACCCACCGCCTTCCCCAGCCATAAGCTTCAGAAGGATCTCGTGGTTGTATGCCTAATGCGGGGAAGGGGACCACTTGTGAACGATGCGATTCTAGATTTGTCAAAACACATTGAGTAATTTTACATCCCGGGCCATTGTATTCTGCCAGCGGGTGAGATTCTGCCCTCTGGCTGTCTCGTTAACCTGTTTAGAACGCAGAGGTTGTACGCTTGAGCCACCAGCCCGCAGATAATACATCCACGAGGAAGACTTAAAGGCAATCAGATAAATGTTTAACACTATGTTTTTATGATAAACACATTTTTTTTAAATTAGTTTTGCTTTTTTTTAAAAAATTTTTATTTCCCAGAAACACTATAATATTTTTTTTGTTGTAAATTTTATTCCTTGCAGTTTTCACTATGGCCTACTAGGCCTACTAATAGTCAATGACACTTCCTGTTCTAGTAGACATACCTCAAACTGTCATATTTTGGGGGACAGTCACTATTTTTAACCCTTGTCCTCTTTGCTCTATAAATGTCCCTCTTTTTTCATTTAGGAAACAGATTAGCATCATTAAAATGACTACCTTGCTGTAAAAAGTATCTGGTTGCTTCCTCGCAGTAGATTACATTAACAACATACTTAATATCTCATCACTTGGATACCAAGCAATCCTGAAAAGTGTCCCTTTTTCGCCTCTCACTAAAAAGTGGCATGTATGTGTTGGGGGCGTGGTTAGAGGGGTGTCTTGGTGTGATGTCATGTTTTGGGGTGTGGTTAGAGGCCTGAGACCTGATGTGTCCCTCTTGCAATCTCTAAATTGGAAGTATGTGTAGATACCCTGTTTCCCCGAAAATAAGACACCCCTGAAAATAAAGACCTAGTGCATTTTTTTTTATGCAGTTAAGAGATGGCTGCTTCTGCTGATGTCCTGTGATGAAATCACTACTAGGGGATATTATAAGGTTGATGTTTTTGTTCAAACAAAAAAGGAATTATTGTTCATAGGAAAAAAAACATCCCCTAAAAGTCTTAGGGTCCTGAGGAGCAATAATTAATTAAGACGCTGTCTTATTTTAGGGGAAACAGGGTAAACTTTTTAGAAGTCTCCTCATAATCAGCATGAGACAGGATTAAACTGAAAAGGTGGGCACCTGTATGTAGAATAGCACAGGATCCACCAGTCACTATAGAACTGACACTTCTGTCTGTGATAGAATCACTTTCATCGCGTCTCCTCACAATCAGGCACAGGCAAGGTTACACTAAAAAGGTGACACAAATGTGTATAGATAACAACAGGATCCACAAATCACAATAGATGACACTTCCTGCTCTGTATGAGATCACTTGTCTGTAGTATCATGTGTGTGGGTAACACAGGATCCACTATCACAAATACACTAATATTTCCTGTTCTGTAGAGGTCACTTCCTTGCAAGTCTCCTCATTATCAGCACAGACAGGATTTACATGAAAGGTGACAACCTATATTTAGCTAGCACAGGAGTCCACCTGTCACTAATAGACCGACCACTTTCGGTTCTGTAGAAATCACTTCCCGAAGTCTCCTCATTTTCAGCACAGGCAAGATTACACTAAATAGGTGACCACAAATGGTGTATAGATTACACAGGATCACCAATACAATAGGCTGACTTCTAGTTTCATGAGTCACTTCCCGCAGTCCACATGTGTATAGATACACACAGGGATCCACCATCACAATGACACTAATATTTCCTGTTCCGTAGAGGTCACTTTCCTGCAGTCTCCTCAATTATCAGCACAGGGGGATTACACTGAAAGTGACACTAATGTGTATAGAGATTAACACAGTCTATTGTGTATAGATAACTTCAGGATCAACCAGTCACACAGTAGAATGAGTTATCTATAAACATTAGTGTCCCTTTTCTGTGTAATCCTGCCTGTGCTTGATAATGAGGAGACTGCAGGAAAGTGACCTCTTACAGAAAACAGGAAGTTATTAGTGTATTGTGATGCTGTGTTACCTATACTAATGAGATGCGTACACGTGATCCTCTACAGAGTAGAGAGTGCAGTCTATTGTAGATGGTGGTCCTGTGTTATCTATACACATTGGTGTCACCTTTCAGAGTTAATCCCTGCCTGTGCTGATAACAAAGAGACTGCGAGGGAAGTGATCTTATACAGAACAAGAAGTGTCCGTCTATTGTTAGATGGTGGATCCAGAGTTATCTATACACATTGGTGTAATTTTCAGTGTAATCTGCCGTGCTAATTAATGAGGAGACTGCAGGAAAGTGACCTCTATAGGAACAGGAAATATTAGAGACATTATGAATTGGTGGGTCCTAACATTTCCTGTTTTGTAGAGAACACTTCCCCGCAGTCTCCTCATTATCAGCACAGGCAGGATTACACTGAAAGTGCACCAATGTGTTTATCATAATACAGGATCACCATCACAATAGACTGACGCTTCTGTTCTGTCTTAGATTCAATCCCGCAGTCTCCTCATTATTCAGCACAGGCAGGATGCACTGAAGGTGACACAAATGTGTATAGATAACACAGATCCACCAGTCACTTAAAGGGGTTTGCGTGAGACACCCAAATAAGAGCATATAGTGCTGTGAATAAGTAATGCATGTATAACAGTAACTATCGGTCACGTCCAAATGTTTGAAGGATTTTACAAAGCTGTTATGTCGCATATTGTCGCCATGTTGGATCTTTCTCCTCACTGGGCTTGTGGACGGAGCTACAATTGCTCGGGCGGGTGTATGAAAACTACATTTATCACAATAAGAGCTACCTCTCGCTGAGCTATAGATTCTATATCCACCCCAATTTATTTAATGTTACACAGTATGAGCGACATGTATAATCTTCGCCACGTCGGCAGTCGCACTTTCCGCCGGTTTTCCTTGCCCCAAAAATCGCGCGCTGACTTATGTCGGCGCTGGGGGCGTCTAATAATCTTATGTCATCAGATGGTGTCATCTGATGTCACTTCTCTTCTCTCCCGGATCCCTGACTGTCTGTCCTCCATTTCTTCCTTTTCTCATCACGTCTCCCTATAACTAAATCGTGGAGAAAAAGAAAACTCATCATCTTTCTCGTCCAACTCTACCCCTGCCCTGATCTCTTATTACAGTCAACGGGCTTACACTTTTCACGGTTCCCCACAAGTCCGCTGTCTTGGAGGTAAATCCTAGATCTGCTTTATCTTTCAAACCACACATCCAAACCCTCACTCTGCTTGCCGCTCACCTGAAAAGAAACATCTCTCGCATGCCGACTCAGTAATCAACTATGACACTACAAAAATGCTGCGTCCATGCCTTTGTCATCTCCGCCTAGACTCTGCAACACTCCTTCTCTGTGGCCTCCCAGCTAGCACCTGCTCACCTCCAATCCATCCTTAACTCTGCTGCCCGTCTTATCCTACCTTCTCCATCGTACTACTCTGCCTTCCCTCTCTGCCAATCCTTCATGGCCTTCCTATGGCCCAGCGAATTCATTTCAAGCTACTAACCTTGACCTTCAAGGCTCCCATGACTCTCCCTCCATAATCTCTGACCTAATTCCAAATGATCTCCCCCCACGCACTCTCCGCTCCTCAAAGGACCTTCTCTCTGCTCTCCCCTTATCAGCTCTCCCACACCGTCTCCGAGACTTCTTCCCGTGCTTCACCCACACTCTGAACTCACTGCCCATCACATCAGGACCTATCCTCCACTTTCACCAGCTTCAAAGCAACCTGAAAAACCCATTTCTTCAGGTTGCCTATAACCTAACAATACCGCGGTCGACTACTTCTCATAGACATGTTGCCTCACCTTCTGTCTCTTACTCTTCTCTTGTAGAATGTAAGCCTCGGGGTAGAGTCCTCTCTCCCTCTTGTGGTGCAATGTCATTATCCTTATCACTGTACTCGTTTGAACTTTAAAGGTATTGTTGTAATACCCTCGAATGTACAGTTGCCCTGGAATCAATGGCGCTTTAAAATAAATAATAATATAATAAATTGTAAAGTCTGCCGCGCCCTGCCAGGTGTTTGGGAACAGTGGGGGACTGAGCGCAGTGGCGGCGCTGCGGCCTAGATTAGCCGTTCCGAGGATGTGCGATCATAACATGCGGGGGAAAGTTACCTGCGCCTCGCCCGTGTGTGGGGCACAGTGCGGGGACATGGGCGCAGTTCGGGAACTGCACATCACATGTATTCCGATGCGAGGACAGGGCTGGAGAACAGCTGAGAAAATCATTAAGATGTCAGTGCGGAGTAATGAATCAAAAAATCGCTTTATAAAGGGTTCAACACTCTCAGAAAAAGAGCTCAACCTCAAAATAAATAAATACATAAAAAATCACTTTCCAAAAAAATTCTAGAACGGCGCTATATCAAGGAATTTGGATATTGGAAATTGCGGGAATACAGTCAATAAATTCTGAAAGCTATTCTCATGGTCGGCATAAAACCAGCACTCAGAAAAGGAGCGGCAAGACCATTATATCCTATGAGGAGAATTGACCAATCAGGTAGGGCAACAAAGACCCATTATTAAGCTATGGAGGAGGAATTGGACCAATCAGAATAGGAGCGACAAAGACCATTCTAACTATGGAGGAGAATGACCAATTAGATTAGGAGCGACAAAGACCCATTATATCCTATGGAGGAAGTTGGAAAATCAAAATCAAAGGCGGGGACAGTTCAAAATACAGTAAAAATCGAAAAGAGTGATTGGCTGAGCTAGCGGGGCTTGGCTATCCAGCCATCAGAGCGCGAGCTACTTTCTCCCATTGTAGTCTAGGGGAGAGATGGCGCAATGAAATTTCTGGGGCCCCCAGCGCCGTGCGGCATGGAGTATGAAAAAAAAAACATTTTTATTAAGTGTAAAATATTTCGAAAAGAGCTGAAACCCTTCTTAAAAATAAATAAATTTAAATCCCGAACAACGCGTTTGTCGCCGAGACCGGCGCTAATAGGGAATTGCAATAGAGAGATTGCCGGGGAAATACAGTAATTCAAATTGGTTTAAGCTTTTGATTGGTGGGCCATAAACCAGCCAATCAGAATAGGAGCGACAAAGCCCATTTTCCTATGGAGAGAATTGACCAATCAGAATAGGAGCGAAAAGCCCTTTAAAAATATGAAAAATTTTGCCCATCAAAATTCAAAGGCGGGACAGTTTCAAAAGACAGTAAAAATACGAAAAGAGCTGATTGGTGAGCTAGCGGGGGCTTGCTATCGCAGCCAATCAGAGCGCGAGTACTTCCCCCATTGTAGTCTATGGAGAGATGGGCGCATGATCTCGGCGCTCAGCGCCGGGGCGGAATGTATGAAAAAAAATCATTTTTATTAATGAAAAAATTTTTCAGAAAAAGGTGAAACCTTTTAAAAAAATAAATCATTTAAAATCCCGAAAAACGCTTTGTCGCCGGACCGGCGCTACATAAGGAATTGCAATAGAGAAAATTGCCGGGAAATCAAAATTTCAAATTGTTTAAGCTTTCCATTGGTCGCCATAAACCACCCAATAAAAATAGGAGCACGGGCCCATTTCCTAAAAACCTAAATGGAAAAAAAAGGGAAAAATTTCCCAATCATATTCAAAGGCGGGACAGTAAAAATAAAGTAAAAAGGAGAAAAGAGTGATTGGTTAAAGCGGGGGGGGGCTCGTCCAGCTTACCCATCAAAAACCGAGTACTTCTCATAGAGTTTTGGAAAAAGAAATGCAGAGGGCTCGTTTGTGATGGCTAATTTAAAAAGGGGCCGGTTTTTGGCCCAAGGGGAGAGCGAGCGACGTCCTATGGGTTTTCTAATTTCAATCTGAAATAAAACTGTACATGGCCGAAAAAATGATATTGCCGAAGTTGTCCCGATGTGTATATAAAATGAATAATAAATGGGGGTAAATAACAAAAATATTAATTCAATAAAAAACAGGTTTATTTTTTTATTTTTTTTAGCCAAAGGGTCAATAGTATGGGTTGTAACGAAAATAAAAAATAACCTGATTTTATTGATTTAATTTTTTTTTTTCGTTACCCCATATTATTATTCATTTTATATACACATGGGACAACTTCTGGAGTCTTATCATTTGATTTCGGCCATGTACAGTTTTATTCAGATTGCATTAGAAAACCCATAGGAGGTCCGCTCGCTCTCCCATTGGTCCAAAATAACCGCGCCCTTTTAACTTTTGCCCAAACAAAACAGAGCTCGCTCTGCATTTCTTTTCCCATAGAACTCTATGAGAAAGTAGCTCGCGCTCAGATTGGCTAAGCTGGACGAACCCCCGCCGCTTCACCCAATCAGCTCTTTTCTGCCTTTTTTGTTTTTGAACTGTCCCGCCTTTGAAAATGATTGGTCAATATTTCTCCATAGGTTAGAATGGGCCCCTGTCGCTCCTATTTGATTGGTTTCTGGTTAAAACTGCGATCCAATTTTTCAAGATAGAAAACTTAAAAAAATTTGAATTACTGTATTTCCGGCAATTTTCTCTATTGCAATTCCCTATTAGCGCCGTCTCGGGGGACAAACCGGGTTGGGTTTCGATT
>JAODAL010016536.1:0-80369 GCA_025379985.1 Phyllomedusa bahiana | reverse complement strand
ATCCCCTCCCCTTTTCAAGCAGAACCCCTCTTCACTGTGGGTCACTACACATGTACTTGTGTTCATAAAGTTGTTGGATATTTGAATTTTGCTGTCATGCTTTAACCTTTTTCTTTTGAGATGAAATGCCTCCATTATCTAAACCTCCAATGCTCACCTTCAAGACTTCAGATACTCCCTAATTGCAAATCACCTGTTTTCAGGTATGTACACTGTGAAAAAAAATCTGTTTTGTTCCTGCAGGGATTTGAACCTAGAACCCCTATGCTGAAGACAAGCATGCTAACCACTCAGCTACATTGTACACCACCCTTTACATGACTAGAGTGAGCACCCTTGGGGGGAAAGGGCATGTGATGTAAAGCCTGCTGGGTCGTAAAATTGTCCCAAAACAAATCATTCCCGCTGCTTTTTGAACACACTGGAAGATGAAGCAGGACAAACCAGGCATGAAAAACCTTCAAGGTATGAACCCAAATCCTACTATTCTTTGTTTCCTTCCAGATGGGGTCACAGCTTCACTTTGGATTTCAACAGTTTCTATGGAGTAGTGATGCTTATAAAGTGCTGCTATAAGGTATCATTCCAGTACATTATTGTTGAAATAATTATAGCCCTATTGGGAGTAAAAAAAAACATAACTTTTTTTATTTTCTGTCACCAGTTTTTTAAATTGTCCTTTAAACCCATCCATTCAACATACTTGAAAACTCCCCTACACCTCTCAAATAAAAATTATTTCTGGGGTGGGGCGTGAACAAAAATGTAAATGAGCCATTATTGGGGGTTGTTAGTTTTTAAGAAGTTCACTGTTTGGTATAAATGACATCATCAGTATTTTGAGTTTTCTATATGTTTAAGTAGTAATATAGTTGCAATAAAAGTTAAAAAAAAAAGGTAAAAGGGATATCATCTAAACCCAATCACAGGTGTATCTGAGAGGCTGAATGAAATTTCCTTTAAAAACTGACTGATATTTTGGGTGGGAAACGCCAGAGATCCATTTTCACCCTTTATGGAAACACCTTACTCCAACAAATATTGTGAGCTAATCTTCTACTATTGTTAAAAATAAGATATTCCTGAATTGAAAATTTTTTTTTAAATATTTTAAAAAAAAAGGTGCATTTTGTAACCCCTATTTTTTGTGTCAAAGATCATAAAAAACCCGTATTTATACTGCTGTTCTTTTTTTACCCTCCAGAAAAAATAAATAAAACTTCTGTCTACCCCAAAATGGCACAAGTGTAAGCTACATCAATAGAAAAGTAATATCAGTTAAAGCTCTTGGCATGTTTTTTTGATAAAGATGATTTTTTAAAATACTTTTTAATACTTTTTGTAATACATAAAAAAGACAAAAAATACTGTACATGCTGGGAAAATCATTTTGTATTTCAGTCCAAATAACCCTTTTAAAAGCACATAACAAAAAAATAAAGTTATTGCAGCTGAAACTAAAAAATTATCTGTGTCCTAAAGGCTCAAATAATGCTGTATTCTTAAGGGAAGAAACGATAAGATGTTGTTTACCAGTAGCCACCATTAGTAAGACCTTAGAAGCTTAGTGTTACAATTAGAGATGGGCAAATTTCTCAAAAATTCGATTCGGTCACTTCGCCGAATTTTCCGACAAAATTTATTTCGTTCCGAATTTCTTTGCAGAATCGCTTAAAAAGCAGCTTTTTCCAGGCTGCCAGAGCCTGCGGGTGCTGAAAAACCCTTTGGGCCATGCTTAAAATGCAGAGGAGTTTGGGTTTGGTCTTCATACAATGTTGTTTTTTTTAGTATGACACACTAATGACGGGCCCCCGTCTTAGAATTCCCTTCACTAAAAATTTCCCTGGGCATTTTTAAGGGGCAAAAATGCCCAAAAAAATCAAGGGGAATGTAGCCTGATAAAGTCATGCCAGAAAAAAGTAAAAAAAAAAAGCTGAGAGCTCGGGGGTGGCAACTTTAGTGACAGAGTGTGGGGGTTTTGCCCGGGGGCAGCCACAGCAGTTTGGGTGGGCAGGGGCACAATGACATTTGAAGGGGGCAAAACAGGGAACCCACAGAGTGGCACAAAGACGACAGGGGGGTTTCACGGGGGCCCAGCAGTATGAGGTCAGGCAGGGGCCCAATGCATTCTGGAGGGGGGGCAAAACAGTATTAGGCCACAGAGGGGGCCAATCACACAGTGGGGAAAGGTAGGGCGGCAGAAGTATGAGATAAAAGGCAGGGGGCAAAAATTGACTTTCTGGAGGGGCAAACAGTATTCCCCCACAGAGTGCACAAATACAGTGTGGAGGTCCCCGGAAAGCAGAAATAGATCAGGCAGTGGCACAAGGGATTTCGGGGAGGTGGAAAAACGGGAGAAACCCACAGAGGGGGAAAAAAATGATGAGAGCGGGGTCCGGGGGCAGCAGCATGGGGTAAGGCGGGTGGCACAATGACACAGTGGGAAAGGGACATGGCTCCGCCCCCAGCAGCAGCATGGGGTCGGGACGTGGCCAAAATGACACAGGGGTGGAGGGTCCCCGGCAACGAAAAACCCCAGCAGCATGGGGTCATAGAGTGGCCCAATGACAAAAGTGTTGAGGGGGTGAAAATCCCATCCCGGTAAAGTTGGGGGGAAAAAGCGGGATGGAGAAACTGCGCAGTTGGGGTGGCATTAGGTGGGGGGCATCAGAATAGTGGCTAAAGGCCCCAAGGTAGTTTAACCCGGGACTGACGCCTAAGGCTTTGGGTGTGGGGAAATCCGGGCCCCGTTTCCACGCCTAATTAAAACCTGACAAAGGTCAGCCCCGTTCCACTTTTTCCCCGGGGACAAGGGGGTTTCCCCTTTGGGGGTAACAATGGCCCCCCCCCAAAACTGAACACCCCCCCCTTTGATGCCCCCATTTCCCTGGCGGGCGGGGGACATCTTCCCACTGCAAACCGAAAAGTTCCCGGCCCCCAACACCGTTTGGTGCCCGGGTATCCAGCGGATCTTCTAACTGAGGTGGCAGAGTGCTGCCCCAAGTGGGCCCCAACCTGTTGGTTCAGGATTGCTCCAGGTCCTGCTCTGCTGCGGGCGACTGCCCTCCTAACTGGGGCGGGGAAGGGAAAGCTGCCCCAATCAGTAAACTCCAGACTTAGGTTACTACTGATGGGGGCTGGTACTGCTCCAAACCCCCCCCCCTTTCCCCCCCAAAAGCCGGGGCAGTAGAAAGGACGTTGGAACCCCCCCTTTCAACCTGCCCAGAGGGGGGGAGATGCCGAACATAGGCAGCGGCCAACTGATTACGGATTTTTTTTCCCTATATATTTGATTTGTTTTCCCCTCTCAATAGCGGGGAAAAAAAGGTTTCCCATTTTGGCCGGTAGCGGGGCCCAATTTGGGTGGAAAGCCAGAATTTTCATCCCTCTCCCGGTTGCTGACTTTTTCGGCTGTCACTACCAGGAAAATTTTAAGAAAGCTGTGGGCCATCTCACAAGAAACTCCGAGGGGCTTCCCTGCCTCCTTTTCCCCCTATAACTGCCAGGGGTTTTGGGGGTCACCCCCCCCTATCTTCCTCATCTCCATTACCTCCCCCAGCTCTCCTGCTCCTCCATCTTGTCACCGGGGTAAAAAATTTTCCACTCATTTCCCCGGGACAATGCTTTTTGCTCCAATGTCCTCCCCCCCTCCTCCATTTCAGTCCCCCCCGGGGACTCTTTGGGGCCCCACGAGATGTAGTCGCCCCAGGGTTCTCCAGCCCCCTGCCCAGACAGTTTTTTTCCAGCATCTGTTCCGGGACATGAAGCAGTGGAATAAATGTTATTAATCCCGTTGCCCTGGCGACTGACAAATAACGTCGCCTCCTCAAATGGCCTCAAAAAAGGGCAGGTTTCACCATGAGCTCCACGGGCTGAAATCAAATTTTAACAGGGGAAACTTCTTTTCCCCTTTGGTTTAAATCAAAAAATTTTTAAATTTGGCCTTTCTCTGTTCTTACAGTCGGTCCAACATGTGCGGGTGGAATTCCGCGGGGGGGAAACATCGCATATCAAGGGGGTTTTGGGGGGAGGCCGTTCGGCCGCTCCAAACTCGGGGGGGTTCATGGCTTTGTACGAATGGAAAAATTTCATGACGGGTTTGGGGGCCCATTTTCAAATTTTTTCGGAAAATGGGTGGAAGATTTCAGGAACCTTTTCTCAACCAATTGAACAACTTTGGCGCCTTGCGGGGGCGGGGGAATTTTTCCTCCTGGGTGCGGCGCGGCACCATTTTTCCTCCCATTATTTGTCACCAGGGTTTCCCGATTTGCATTTGGGCGGGGAGAAACCCCACACATCAAATTTCTTGCTGCTTGACGGGGATCATTTCCTCCCCTGTTTTACTTGTTCCCGAGGAAACCCGGTTTTAAGAACTGCGCCAAAACCGCTGTGCCAAAACCATTGGTTTGAGGGGCCCGTCCCTTGTGGGGGCTGAGATGGTGGTGGGGTGGAGGAGGGGGGGTGGACTTGGGGCGCGGGTTTGAAAGCAGTTTGAAACGGGGAGGAAAAGCGGCATCCCCTGTCCAAGTTTTTGGGGTGCCTGGGCTGGAAGTCTTTCACCCAGGGGGGCCAAAAGGGCATGTACGGCCCCTGCCCGTAGTTACGCCCAACGTCCGCGCGGGGCCGTGCCCCTTTTGGAAAAAAACCGAAAAAGTAAAGGACTGCCCCACCTTCGTTTAAAATATTTATAAAAGTGCTGGTACTGCCTTTTTGGAAAAAAAGTTACGGTTTTGGAAACTCCCCCCACCCGGGCTGGGGCCACAACCCCTTAGTTCTCTAAACGGGCAGGGGGGTCCACCTTTTGGGAAAAGGGAGGGACTGCGGCCCCCAACAAATTTGGGACAGGAGCAGGGGTTTCCGGGCTTGCGGCCCTTAGGAGGGTTTTGGAAACGCATTTTTGTTGTCTCTTTGAATGGGTCTCGCTAAAACACTGCGGGCCCTTTGAGTAGCGAGGAGCGGGAGAAATCGGGAGGGGGAAAATGTTTTCCCAAAGAAAAAACACCCCCTTTTTAAAGAGGGGGGTTTGGAGCCTTGACTGGCTGCAATGGAAACGGGGCCCCAGGGGGGGCGCTGCTCCCTGTTTGCATTTGGGCTCCCGGGCGGAGGAGGGGAACCACCAAACGGGCCCCCGTTTTTTCCCACCCAAACCGGATGGTGCGCTGCATTGTTGCCGCGGGGACCGTGGTCCCAAAACTTAGTCCCGGGCCACGCCCCACTTTCCCCCCAAGATTCTACATATACCCATATTGGGCTCCTCCGGGGGCTAGCAAAAAAATGCCACCCCGCCGAGTATGGGATTTTACCGAAAACCTCCGCACTGGGGGTTACTACTACCGCCGCGGCCTCGCTGGCCCCGGGGCCCGCAACTTTTTTGGGGGCCCTGCAAGGGGGGTTTTTTCCCCTGGCCGTTGGTTTTCCCGACCTCACCGCGGCCCCCCCGCTGCCCTTCAGGGCCCCACGACCCAATTGCTGGCGGGCCCCGCTGCCGGGAGGCAACTAAAGCCCCCTTCCCTGACAAAGGGATGAAGCCCTTCCCTCCCCCAGGCCCCCCCAAAGGGGCGGGGGGTTTAAATCATCTCTTTTTTGGGGTTTTTTCATGGTCACTGCTGTCCTCATCACCCGGCCCTTGGTATGGAGGCTGACCCTAACAACAGACCCCCCTTTTTGCCTCTCCACTTTCTAAAATTTTGGGGCCCCCTTCCTGCAAAAAAACAGGCGTATTGGCCCTTTTTTATCGACCCAAAGTAGCTCCCTGACTGCCCCCCCAAAAAATTGTTCACCCCTGGGTATATAGGGGCCCTTTAGCCCAGCCCACATGGGTGATCTCTGGCTGAGGGAACCGGTTTGGGGAAAAAACCAGAGGCGGGCGGGAGGACAGGTGGGGGCCACTGCCCCCTTTTCCCGGCCATGCCAAACAAAATGGTTTTGCTGGGTTTCCCCACCAAATTCTTGGCGGGGGTTGGGGCAGATGCCCATCTGGGAGAGGATTAACCTATAAAACCAATCAAAAACCCTTTGGGTTGTTTAAAAAACCCCGGGCCGCTAGTTTTGAAAAAGCGGCGTTGTGGCCTCACCGAATGCCCCCTGCGCGACGTCCCCTTTGCGTGCTGCGCCCGGGGCCTTTTCCCCCAGGAATGTTTGTGACGGGCCTCGAAAGGTCCCAACCGCCACCTCTCTGTTGACAAAACTGTTTGTTCGAAAATTTTACAGACACTGTTTGATGATGATATCTGTATATGATAAATTTTTCACCCGGGTTTTTGCTCCAAATGGAAACCCGTAAAAAGCTTGGGTAACCCTTTTGGAAAATAAATTTGCGCTCCAAAATGGCCAGGAAAAATTTTTTGTATGTGTCGTTTAAAAAAACTGTGTTTTTTTTTACTAAATGTAAAAAGGGACAAACAGGGTTAATTTAAAACCCTTTGAAAGAAATTTGGTACAGGAAAAAAGTATATTTTTTTGGCGTTTTAAAAAGACGGTTTAAATTTTTTTCACACACCCGCAAAAAAAAAGGGTTAAATTTTTTCCCCCATGTAAAAATTTCGGCCCAAAAAATTTATCCGCACAAAACTAGTAGCTTTGTTAAACGTGTTTCAAATTTTTTCGTGTTTTTCTAAAAGGGGGGGCACAAAAGAATTCGTTGTTAAAAACCTTTGCTTGTGAAATTTAAAACTCAGGAAAAAATTTTTATTTTTTTTGGCGGTTTAAAAAGACGGGTTTTTTGGGGGCGCCACCCGCAAAACCCAAAGCTTTTAAATTTAACCCCCGGATGTAAATTGCGCCCAAAAAATTGACCCCCCCAAAAAAGTACTTTGTAGCGTGTTTAAAAATTGCGTTTTTCCCCCGCCACACAAAAAAAAAGATACAGTTGTAATTAACCTTTGTTGTGAATTTTGGCTACAGGAAAAAAATTTTTATATTTTGGCGTTGAAAAAGACGGTTTTTGGGGGCACACCCAGGGAAAACAACCTTAATTAACCCCTGGTGTAAATTGTTCCCAAAAAAATTTGGGGGGGCCCAAAATGTAGTTTGTAGGTTTTTTACAAATTTCGTGTTTTTTTTACGCCACACAAAAAGAGATTCAGTTTTAATTTAAACCCTTTTTTTGTGAATTAAAGGGTACAAGGGAAAAAATTTAAAATATTTTTGGCGTTGAAAAAAACGGTTTCTTGGGGCAGCACACCCCGCAAAACAACGCTTAATTAACCCCCGGAATTTTTAATTCGGCAAGAATTGATGCCCCCCAAAATGTAGCTTTGTAGCGTGTTACAATTGCCGTGTTTTTTTTATGCCACACAACAAAAAGATACAGTTTAATTAACCTTTGCTTGGAATTTTGGCTACAGGGAAAAAAGTATTTATTTTGGGGTTGAAAAAGCGGGTTTTTTGGGGGGGCAGCCCCACAAAACAACGCTTAATTAACCCCCTGGATGTAAATTGCGCCCCAAAAAATTGAGCAGAAAAAAAAAAGTTTGCTTTGTACGTGTTTTTCAATTGCGTGTTTTCTACGCCACACAACAAGAAAATACAGTTGTAATTTTCCTTTTTCTTTTGAATTAGCTACAGGAAAAATTTATATATTTTGGCGTTGAAAAAAAAACGGTTTCTTGGGGGCAGCACACCGCAAAAAAACGCTTTAATTTTTAAACCCCCCGGGTGTAAATTGCGCAAAGAAATTTACCCCAAATTTGTAGCTTTGTACGTTTTACAATTGCGTGTTTTTTTACCCCCCCAACAAAGAGATACATTTTTAATTAACCTTTGCTTGTGAAATTTGGCTACAGGGAAAAATTTTTTTATTTTGGCGTTGAAAAAGACGGTTTCTTGGGGGCAGCACGCCAGCAAAAAAAACCCTTTTTTTTAACCCCCCATGTAAAAATTTCCCCCAAAGAATTGAGCCCCAAAAAATAAATACTTTGTAAAGGGGTTACCAAATTGCGTGTTTTCTTTCGCCCACAAACCCAAAAGATACAGTTGTAATTAACCTTTTTCTTTGGGAAATTTGGGTAAGGAAAAAATTTTTATATTTTTGGGTTTTTAAAAAACGGGTTTCTTTTGGGGCAGACAAACCCGAAAACAAAGCTTAATTAACCCCCCCGGAAAAGTAAATTGCGCCAAAAAATTGGGGCCCAAAAAATAGGTTTGTTTGTAGCGTTTTTACAATTGCGTGTTTTCTAAAGCCACACAAAAAGAGATTTCATTTTTTAATTTTAACCCTTTTCTTTTGAATTTGGCTACAGCAAAAATTTATATATTTTGGCTTTTAAAAAAAAAAGGGTTTTTTTGGGGGCAACACACCCCAACAAAAAACGTTAATTAACCCCCGGGTGTAAATTGGGGCCCCAAAAAAAAAAAGCCCCAAAAATGGGACTTTGTAGCTTTACAATTTTCGTGTTTTCTACCCACAAAAACAAGAGTTCATTTTTAAAATTTTCCTTTGTTGTGAATTTGGCAAAAAGGAAAAATTTATATATTTTGGGGGTTGGGAAAAAAACGGTTTTTTTGGGGTCACACCCCCAGCAAAAAAACGTTTTTTTTTAACCCCCCCGGGTTTTTAAATTGCGCCAAAGAATTGGCCCACCCAAAATTGTAGCTTTTGGGAGGTTTTTACAATTTCGTGTTTTTTACGCCCCACAACAAAAGATACAGTTTTAATTAACTTTGCTTGGGGGAATTAGGCAAAAGGGAAAAAAATTTATAATTTTTTGGGGTTTTTAAAAAAGCGGGTTTTTTGGGGTCCCGCACCCAGCCAAAAAAAACGTTTTTTTAACCCCGGATGTAAATTCCAATAGAATTTAGCAGCCCCCCCAAAAAAAGTGGTAAATTTTATTGGGAAAAAAAACCCGTTTTTTTAAAAAGAATACAACAGGAATTGGCTTTTGATCCCACTTTTGGGTATTTAATGTTATGCCGCTGGGAGTGGGAAAGCACACTGGGGTTTTAGATCCAAAAACCCCCAAAAAAAATTTGAAATAGAACATTAAGGGGAAAAAAAACTCTGAGGGGAAAACTGAGACACCCTCCCCTATATTAAAAATTTACTTCTTCAGTAAAAATCAGGCCCCGCAGCAAACCCTTTCCCCCAGAAACCCCCTGAGAGGAGGGGGTGGGCTCCCCGGCGTCGCGCCCCCTTATATAGTGGGTGAAGTCACAGAATCCCGGGCCGGGCTTGATTGGCTTTTTCCCCCCTGCACATGGGGGGAGGCTATGGGTTTTCCCTCCCAGAACTGCTTTGGGCCCCAAAGTAGGGGCCATGTGCTCGCACCATTTTATCATCAAAAAACACAATTCTTCCAACCCCCAAGTACCCCAAAAATTTTTCTTTTTCCGAACCGAAATTTTTCCCGAAATTCTAAACGAATTTTCCCCTTCGTTAAAAATCGATTCGCCCATTTTTTTAAATTACAAGGGAAAATATTTAAAAAGCAAAAAAGCTTTTCTAGTGGTGGGGTGCAGGCAGCCTGTATTAGAGCTTCCAAACTTAAGTCTGGAAGAGAAAAGCAGAACTGACTGCTATAAATATAGAATATGTTCAGAAATGTATAAACCATAATAAAACTTTATAATTAAAAATGAGAAAAAACTTCCCAAGGGGAAAACTAGAAAAAATCCCTTTTTTCCCCTAATGTAGATTAAAAATATTTCCCAAAAAAACCCGACACAGCAAGAGAAGAGAAGGGAAAAATTTTCATTTCAGGGATGGTCTTAGATTATTTAGTAAAAAAGGGGAAAAAAGGCAAAAAAATCTGAAAAAGAAGTGCTTCTTCTTGTGTTCAAAATAACAAAAAACAGTAAAAAAAAGTATTGGTTTTCTAGTTTAATAACCACTACAAAACCTGCATTATTTTCACATAGGGAAGGTTTGGGTTTTTACTTGGAAGGGAGTCCTGTAAAAATTTATTGTGGTCTTTTTTTTTTTCATTTTCATATATGGTAAATTCCTCAAGATCTTCTTCAATAAAACAGTAATTTAAGTGGTACAGTTACAATCGCCTCAGGATGAATACATTATTTTCAATATACAATAGTCTTTTCCCGTTTCTCAAAAATACAATGCAAAAGACACGTGATCTTTTGGCACTTGTATTGATAAAAAATCCCAAATAATTTTAAAAAAAACATAATTTTTTAAAAGGTTTTGTTTTGGGTGAAGTGTTTGTACTGATTGGCAGTCTAGTGGCGCCTCTCTACAGTACAGTGTGATACAACATGTACTGCACTGCCATTTTCTGATCCTGGTTATATGTCAAAGTCACTCAAGTGCAGGAATGTTTAATACTTAGAGAATTAAAAATTTAGAGAATTAGTTCTTGGGTTAGAGACTTTGGGCAACATGTATGTATGGGACTGCGCCAGTAATCTGGCGTCCTTTCAGCCCAAAAGCTGGCATCCTGTTCTCTAGATTTATAATCAGGCGCACTCCAAAAATAGGCACATTAACACTTTGTAATGTGTTTGAGATCGGGGTGGTGTTCTGGAGGCACGTTGCAACACAACTGTATGATTCTACACATTTTTGACTGTAGGATGGCAAAACTGGCCGCATTACTGCCAGAAAAGGTAGACCACTTTAAAAATGGTTTACCTGAGCCTGATGTGTCGTTTTGGAGCTAGAAAGCGCCTAATCTATGACCTCTAGGCTCACCAGTGAAGTTGATTCTTAGAGCCCACTTTGTAGTGATCACAGATCTTTCCTTTTCTCCAGATCTTCCATTTGTGACCCTTACCCTGACCAACCAAATGGAAGATGAGGGCTTTGGAATTAGCCGTCAACCACTTCCCTCAGTTCTGTCCTGGCCTGCCCCCAGTCATTTTGTACTGTTCTTTACATGTTCCATGGTGAGGGCTTCAGGTTCCTTTGTTTTTGGTACATAATATATAAGTACATAACCCAAAGTACATTCTATCCTCAAAATAGAAAGTGATTTTCAGCTTACAGCAGCTCTTTCTGATGTTATATATAAGGACTTGTTTTATTTGTATTAGTTATCTGCTTAATTTTCTATAACCTTCATTATGCATTTTGTTGTGGTGACATTTTGCGACCTCAGCAACCACCAAGTGTACACAGTGTTATATGTATAGTTGTGCCCAGAACTAAAACAAGGTATTCTGGTGCCCTAGGCAAATAAGACATATTGATTACACTTTCAGCCAAACAAACCGTCATTGTCCTTTTCTATACATGTAATAATAGTAATCTTTATTTATGTAGCGCCAACATATTCCACAGCACTTTACAATTTAGAAGGTATGAATACAGACAAAAAGGCAGACATTACACATTAAAAAACGACTTACAGATGAGACTCAAGGAGTGAGGGTCCTGCTCGCGAAGGCTTGCAATCTATAAGGGTGTATGGATGAGACAAAGGGTGAGAAGGGCTAATTTTACAATGGTCAAGCCATGTTTCATAAATATGGGGTGGTTTACATAAAAAGTGGATGAACCTATAGTACAGCTATATACAGATAAGTGCCTGTAAGTGTCCTAGTGTAGGGAGGGACAGATAGATACGTGTTATAGCAGGTGGAGGTTAGCAATTATTGATCTTGGTAGGCCAGACTGAGAAGATGTATTCTCAAGGCACTCTTAAAACTATGAGGGTTATGATTGTGCCTGACCGCCCGCAGTAGCATGTTCCAGAGAGCTGGTGCAGTACATGTGAAATCTTGGAGACAGGCATGGGCGGTTCAGATGATTGTGACCTGTTATTTGATGTAAGCAGCAGAGCGGAGAGACTGGGTAGGGTGGTAGAAGGAGATGAGTGAGGAGATATAGAGCAGTGCAGCACTGTGGAGAGCTTTATGGGTAATAGTGATTAGTTTATTTTGTATCCTGTACTGAATGGACAACCACTGACACAGGGTAGAGGCATCAGTATATCGGCTGAAAAGAAAGATGAGCCTGGATGCTACATTCAGGACAGATTGGAGAGGGGAGAGTTTTCAGAGAGGGAGACTGATAAGCAGGAAGTTATAGTAGTCAAGACAAGAAAGAATATGAGCAAAAATGAGATTTTGAGTTGTTTCCACAATGAGAAAAGGACGGATTCTGGAGATGTTCTTGAGATGTGGGCGATAGGAGGGGGGAAGGGAATGGATATAAGGAGAGCAGGACAGATCAGAATCTAGTATAACCCAGAAAAAGCGGGCCTGCTGCCTAGGAGTTACGGTGGTACCACACACTGAAACAGAAATAGCAGAGGGGGTTGGTTAGTAAATGACAGAAAGACAAGAAGTTCAGTTTTAGTGAGATTTAGTTTATGATAGAGGGAGGACATTATGTCAGAGACAGTGGGAGGCAGTCACTGGTGTTTTGTAGCAGGGCAGGAGTGATGTTATGGGAAGAGGTGTATAGCTGAGTGTCATCAGCATAGAGATGGTGCTGAAAACCAAATCTGCTGGTGGTTTGTCCACTGGAGGCTGTGTAGATTGAAAAGATGAGAGGACCGAGAACCGATCCCTGAGGAACCCCAACAGCAAGCGGGAGAGAAGAAGAAGTAGAAACTGCAAATAAGACACTGAAGGAGTAGTCACAGAGGTAGGATGAGAACCAAGAATGTGCAGTGTTCAGGAGGCCAATGGCACCGAGCATGCTGAGAAGAAGATGGTGATCAAAAGTGTCAAACGCTACAGAGAGATCCAAGAGAAGTAACAATGAGTAGTTGCCCTGCGATTTGCCTGTGAGGAAATCATTTGAGACTTTAGCCAGAGCAGTTTCTGTGGAGTGTAAGGTGTGGAAACCTGATTGTAAAGGATGAGAAGAGAGTTAGCTGATTAAGCAAGAGTAGACTAAAGGCGACATGTCGGAAAATTGGCGTCAACGTGGCAGTTTTTAGGCGCATTAAATCAGTGTAAATTGCGCCACAAAGTCTGATCCTCTCAAAAATATGGTGTCAGGTATACCTTGCATAGTAAACTTAATGCGCCTAAATAGTGAATTGTGCAAATCATGACACATAGCATATTATTGGTAGTGTATGTAATGCGCCTATTGAGGCGCATTGTGCAACGGAGGCACATAACATATCATTACTAGTTTATGTAATGCGCCTCAATAGGCGCATTGCGTTATAGAGGCGCACAGCGTAACATTTTTAGGCGCATTACAATGTGTCGTTCCTAGTTTTGGTGTATGACAGTTCATTTACATCGAGAATATGGCGTCAAAAGTGTTTTTGCCACAAAATAGACCTAAAAGCTGGCATTTCCGTATTGGGACATGTCACCTTAGTTGCTCTAGATGAAGTGTTTAGAGATGCAGGGTCGATTAGAGACAGGTTGGTAATTAGCAGCGCAGGATGGGTCCAGAGTGGGTTTTTTTAAGTAAAGGGATGATAGCAGTGTGTTCAAACGAAGATGGAAAGATCACAGTGGAGAGAAAGGTTGAAGTTTGCTGTAAGTTGAGAGAGGACAGCTGGAAAAATAGACTGGACAAAGTGGGAGGTAATGGAATAACTAGAGCAAGTAGTGGGGCGAGCAGACAGGAGAGATCCCGAAGAAGCAACAATGAGCAGTTGCCCTGAGATTTAACTATGAGGAGATCATATGAGACTGCTAGAGTAGTTTCTGTGGAGGGTAAGGTATGGAAACCTGATTGTAGAGGATTGAGAAGAGAGCTAGTAGAGAGATAGTGGATTAGGCAAGAGTAGACCAAGTGTTCTAGGAGTTTAGAGATGAAGGGCAGATTAGAGACTGGTCAGTAATTAGCAGTATAGGAGGAGTCCATAGTGGTCTTTTTTAGTAAAGGAGTTACAACAGCGTGTTTAAATGAAGATGGAAAGATCGCAGTGGAGAGAGAGGTTACAGATTGCAGTTAGGTGAGAGATGACAGCTGGAGAAATAGACTGGACAAGGTGGGAGTGAATGGGGTCACTGGCGAGCAGACAGGAGAAGCCTGGACACTTCTTCTGTAGATGGGTTTGAAGCTGAGAGCAGACTAGAGGACGTGTAGGAAGGAACAGTACAGGTATTACTTGAGGATTAAGATGCAATGTTTTGCTGGATATTGTCGATTTTGTCTTTGAAGTGAGTAGCCAGGTCTTCAGCACAGAGGTCAGTGACAGGGGCCTGAGCTTTAGACCTGAGGAGGGAGTGGAAGTGTCAAACAGGCGTTTTGGGTTATGTTGAGATGAGGGAGGTGAAATATTCTTGTTTGGCGCAATGTAGGGCAATGTGATAAGTCCTGAGCATGAATTTGTCATGGAGAAAGTCTGCAGATAGCTTTGACTTTCCACACAGATGTTCAGCACACCTGGATCATTGCTGCAAAAAGCGAGTCTGAGGCGTGTGCCAAAGTTTCCGATGTCGGACTCTGGTGGTGCGGGATTTCAGTGGTACCAATATGTCTAGGGTGGTTTAGAGAGTTTTATTACATTGTTTGAAAGCCAGATCAGGACAGGAGATGGAGGAAATTGAGGAAAGTTAGGACTGTATGGTGTCTATGAATTCCTGAGTGTTGATGGGGTAGATATTTCTGAATGTGTTTGTCCAGAGAAGGCTGAAAATTAGTGATCGTGAAGAAGACAAGGTTGTGATCAGAGAGTTCATAATGTGAATTAGTAAAGTTAGAAATTGATGAGAGATAACAGAAAACAAGATCAAGAGCGTTCCCATCCTAGTGGGTGGCAGAGTTGTAAATTGCATCGTAAATTAACCATCATACTCTAAAACTTAGCACGATATACACCAGACATGGCACTTTTGAATGTGCCAATGATGCGGGGGTGTGCCATGCCAGAATCGTACGATGCACTAAAAATGTGTCTAAGTTTGGCGCAAAACTATTGTACAAATCCATATTAGTTTCAAAATGGTGTGGCTGAGACTGCTTTTGGTGTAGAACAGTGAGACACTTTCATACATACTGTCGGATCATACACAAGTAAAAATAGAGGTAGAACTGGCGAGTCGGCACCAGGTTCATACATGTCGCCCTTAATGTTCTGTATTGGCCATTTGAAATGCCAGTGTAGAGCAAGTATGCAATCTTTTTGGAGAGTAGGCTAACTTTAGTTTGTAATACACAATGGACATGAGACCAGTTATAAGTGTGTATTAAATTAAATACTGAAGAAAAAATGGTGTAACTTCAGTAAATGCAAAGCTTCACATTATTGTTTTATGTATGACACTTCAAAGCATGATCAAGCATTCTAAGTTAACATTTCCAATGAATCTAAAAGAAAGATTTCATCTCACAGTCATTCATTACTTTTAAATAACCCAAGGGATTTTCTCATAATATGGCTCGACTTCCTTTATACTCACCCAACAAAGATGTAAAAGGTAGAAACCACCCTAAACTAAATAACAATATTTGCCTTGATTTAACTAGTATAACTGAAAAACTACATATTGTTTGATGGTGCAGTCTCCGGTCAACCAGGTTTTCAAAGAGAAAAATTCAAATATTTTAATTTGAAGGATGTCTGAGCCTTCTTATAGCCAAGGCATTGTCATGCATAATGCATCTCAGTTGGTGGTTTATTAATACAGAAAGCTAAACTCCTGTTATTAAAATTTATATGAGTTATTATGCATGATATATGATTCTTACATTTATATGCAGTAAATGTATTTTGCAGTGTTTTGTAGAGGACAAATGACTGGTATGTGGGTTTCACCAAGCTGCTTTCAAAGTCTATTTTTCTCCCCCACCCCTTTATCATTCTCTATGCCATTGTTAATTGGATAGACGTATAGCATTGGCCAAGGGCATTGTCTTTCTTTGCAATTGTTGCTGCTTAAAATCAAGGCTACACAATGCGATCTGTATGCATTCTGCATTCACCTTGCTTAGGATTCTGCCAGAACATTTTATCTGAAAATTTCACTGAACAGAATGGAACAGTTCCCAAGCACAGGCAGAGAATACGCTATGTGTAAAATGTGTGGCAATGATGAGGGCCAGCACTAATGTCAAGGACCAAATCTAGAGAGGATTTTGTAGCTGCAATAAATCACTTAATCTGACCACCATGTTGTGGTTATTTTCATTTTCCTATTTATTTTAAGTGGTTTACCTAGTTCTGAATGCATTTAATGTATTTTAAACTTTAACCTACAGAGTGATTTGCTTCCAGCTCACACAAGAACCCTGTCTCCTTGCGATTAAACAGACCGGCAAACACGAACAACAAAAAAAAATCACTATTGCCATAAATACTTGCAAGGGAAAACCCACGCAGAAATTTAAACCGTACTGTCATCACAAAGACATTATCTTTCCATATTTGTTTTATTGCCAGTTCTCAATGGAATTTATTTTTTGAGGAACAATTACATTTTTTTTGCCCCCAAATTTTAAAACACACCTGAGGCTTACCATATAGCCTCATCACCAGTTTGCTGTGGATTTTAAAAAAATGCTAGAAAATAACAAAAAAATTAAAAAAACTCCCAGACCTGAATAAGCATTGTTATGGAAATGAGTCCTCATTTGGGAAACCCAATCTTTTTTTCTTAAATAATAAAAGTTTCAAAGCTTTGCAGCATCAACTGATGGGAATGTTAATTTGATTTTGTTGGTGAATCTCTATTACATTGTGAATAGTAGAGGCACAGAAAATAATAATATATACATGGAATGCCAATGGGAAGATGCTCATATAGCAGATAAGTATGTGCTCTGTGATATTTAATAAATACACACCGAAATCGTTACTATTTTTGATAAATAATTGAAATTATGATGACATTGCCAAGCTTACAAATGAACACTACTTCTCAAGAAGCAAAATTAAAGTCTGTGTCTCAGACCATTGAAACTGGGGTAGTGCCAAGACGCCTCACAATGCCTGAGCGCTATCTTAATATACTCTGACATTATTACAGCCATAAAAATATATTTACATTTATTGGAAAATGTGAAGTTAAACCCAAACATCTTTAAAATGAGTAAAAAATAATTTCAAAAAAGCAGGGACATGAAAAACTTTCATAGCCCATAAAATATCCTATAATTCTTCTAAAAAGTTTAAATTTGCTTTAATCAGATAGAGCACTGAATCTTGTTTCTGTTTTGTGTAAAAAAAAGGGGCCCTTTGAATAGGGGGCCTTTCAGTTCCCAATCTATAGGGCTTTGAGGATTTAATTAAAATGCCCATAGACGTTGTGATTATTCAAGTCTTTTTGGTACCTTGCAGGAAGAAATGGCATATCACCAGCTCCTTTTAAAGAGCAGTTCAACGTTCCACTTTCATTTTACTAAATAAATTTGATCAAAGTATTGTAGCAAGTGAGGCACATTTTCCCACTAACTGCTTTTATTAAATTAGCATTTTGTGATATATTAAGTCCAGGATAATGTCTTGCAGTGAAATTCCATTTGGGGCAAATTAGTTGGGTATACACCAATCAGCCATAACATTAGGACAGATTCACACACAGCTTTTTCAGAATTACACATGGCATTTCTGTTGGCATTTAACCCTTAAAAGGGTTTGCCACGATGAAAAGTTGACGGGGACCCTCCAAAATGGGTATTTAATCACTTTTCAAATAAAAGTGATTACAAAAAGTGAACCTGTGAGAGCACAGATTTCCAATCCCCTTGTTACCGAAAGCTTTCATTAGACACGACCAAGGTGAAAGGCCCGCTTTCATGAAGCACCCTTCTAAAAAGAAAAAATGAAGGTTAAGGGCGGGTAGAAAAAAAAATTGCCAGGGGGGGTTTTTTTAAAGAAAAAAAGTTTTTTAAAGTTTTATTTAAATTTTTTAACGCCCCTTTTCCCCCCAAAAACCCCCCCCCCCTTTTGGGGAGTTTCAGGAAAGTTTAAAAAACCCGTGAAAGGGGGTGTTTTTGGGGGAAAAATGCCAAAAAATGGTTTTTCCCCCCTCCCGGCCATCCTTTTTTTTTTCTCCCAAAAAAAAAAAGGGCGGGGTTTTTGGGGAAAAAAAGGGATTTTAAGGGTATTCCGACTTAAAAATAAGGGGCAAAAATTTTGTGGGAAAAAAAAAAAAGCAGGGTTTTTAAAATGTTAACTTTAAAAGATGTTTTTCGTTTTTTTAGTTTGAAAATTTTGGGAAAACCCAAAGAGCCAAAAAATTTTTTTTTTCAAAAAAAATTCTTTTTCAATTTTTAAAAAACCCCATCTTTTTTTTTCTTAAAAATTTTTCCTCCCTTGGGGGCTTTTTGGGGGGCTGGTTTTCTTTTTTGGGCCGGGTCCCTTTTTACCTTTAAAATTTTTTGGGTTAAAAGCCGAAAAAACCCTTTTCCCTTTTGGTTTTTTTTTTACGGGGCGCTTGGGGGGCTTTAAAACCTTTTTGGGGCGATTCCCCCTTTTTAGGTGGGTTGTTCCGGTGTTCTTTAAATTTTGGAAAACCCCGGTTTTTTCCCGGGTTTGGGGGGGTTAAACTGGCTTTTTTGGAAAAAATGGGAAATCGCAGGGGGAAAGCCTTGGGGGGGGAAAAGCCTGGTTTTTTTTGGGGGGGCCAACCCCCCGGGCCCGACCACCCCTATAAACCCCGGGGCCCCCCCCCCATCCTCCCTGGTTTGGGGGGCCCCCCCGGGTGCGTTCTCTTTCAAAAATTTTTTAAAAGCGAGGGGGTCCCCTTTCTCGAACGTTCCTAAGCTTTTCGATTTTTTTTTTTGGTCGTTCCTTTTCCTGGCCCCTTTTTTTAAACACCCAAGCCTTAAAAAAGGGGTGCCTTTTGGTTTTTCACTTTAAAAAAATTTTTTTAAAATCAAAACCCCCCGGGGGCCCTTTTTTTCGAAAAACCCTTTAAAAGGCGTTTGGGGCAAAAAAACCGTTTTTCCCGAAAAAAAAACCCGTAAAAACAAAAAAAGGGGGTTTATTTTCAATTTTTCCTCTTTGGGTAGAAAAAAAAACCTTAAATTTCAAACCTTTTTGGGGCCAAATTTTTTCGTTTAACTCCAGGATTTAAATTTTAAGCGTTTTTGCTTCGTGTTGACAAAAAAAACCCGTTTTTTTCACCCCAAAAAATACATTTTTCTGTACAAAATTCACAAGTGAAGGGTTTAAATTTTTAACAATTTTTTTTCTTTGTTGTGAGCGTAAAAAACACGCCATTGTAACAGCACAAACCGTAGTTTGGGGTTTCCAATTTTTTGGGCCGCAATTTCCATCCGGGGGAAAAATTTAAAGGCCGTTTTTTTTGGCTGCTTTTGGGGGACAAAAAAAAAACCCGTCTTTCACCGCCAAAAAAAAAATTTTTCCTGTAGCAAAATTTAAAACCAAGCGAAGGTTAATTAAAAATTTTTTCTTTTGTTTTGTAGCGAAAAAACACCCCATTGTAACAACGCAAAAAACCCGGGAAAGTTTTGTGGTTGCTAAATTTTTTTGGGGGAAAATTTCATCCGGGGGTTAAATTTAAAGCGTTGTTTTTCTGCGGGTGGCACTAAATAAACTGTTTTTTCACTCCCAAAAAATTTAAACTTTTTTCCCGGGTACCAAAAATTTCCCACAATCGAAGGTTCATTACAAGTTTTCCTCTTGTTGTGTGCGAAAAAACACCCCATTGTAACCGCTACAAAGCCCGAAATTTTTGGGTTTTGCTCAATTCTTTTGCGAAAATTTACATCCAGGGGTTAATTAACCCGTTTTCTGCATTTTGACTCAGTAAAAAAAACCTTTTTTTTTTAAACCGCCACAGAAAAATTTAAACTTTGGGCAAAATTTTCATACCGAAGGGAAAAATTTAAGCCCTGTTTGTGCTTTTATTCAGTAAAATTTCACAAGTTTTTTAAAGGGCCCCTACAAGTAAATTTTTCCCGGGTTCCTTTTGGGGAGCACAATTTAAAATCCATGGGTTCCCCAAAAAGTTTCCCTTAAAGGGGGTTAAATTTGGAGAAAAATACGGGGGTGGGGTTTTTTATCATATACAGAAATCTTCATAAAACAGTGTCTGTAAAATTTTGGGAACAAACGTATGCCCCGACAGAGATTTGGCGGGCTCTTCACCTGCGAATGGCAGAGGCATAAACATTCCAGTCCCGGGCCCGCACACGAAAGGGGGACTTTGCAGCAGGGGCCCACCCGGTGGGGGCCAAACTGCCCGTCATCTAGGCCCGGGGTGCTAAACTAGCAACCCAAAGGTTTTTTTGGATCGGTTTGGGCGGGGGTCATCCATTTCCCCCCCCCCCCAAAATGAAAACTGCCCAACCCCAGCCAAAAATTCGGGGGGAAAAAGTAACACAACCCTTATTTTGGCGGCCGGGAGCGGGTCAGGGCCCCACCCGCCCCTAAACCCGCCTCGGGTCCCCACCCGGGGTTCCCCTCACCAGAGTTTCTACTTTTGTGGTCGGGGCTCAGCGCCACATATAGCAAGGATGAAAAAATTTTGAGGAGGCAGCCCAAGCACTATTTGGCAGCACAAAAATGGGGGACAATACCCCTGCTTCTGCAGTAGGGGGGCAAAGTATAGATGGGGAAGGAGTGGCATGGGGGGCATTTTTGTGGGGGGTCACCTCTGCATCCCAAAAACCCGGGGAGGGAGGACAGCGTGACATGAAAAAACAAATAAATGATGATGAGCCAAAAACCGCATTTTGGAGCGGGTTTAGCAAGGGCTTCATCATGGGCCCAGGAGAAGAGGGCGTCTTTTTTTGCCGTCAGGGCACGGCGCAGCCAGCCGGGGGTTTGTGGGGCCCCGGAGCGCGGGAATAACCCATGTGTGGGGTCGGGGAGCCAAGGGCCAGGGGGAAAAAAAACCCCGCTTGGGCAGGTCCAAGAAAGTAGCGGAAACAGGGGCCCTTCAGCGAGGCAGGGGGCGGTAGGTCACGGTAAAATCCGAAAAAAAATTTTTCCGGCGGTGTGGCGGGGTTCTTTGCTAAGACACCGGGGGAAGCCAAATGGGGTAATTTTTAGAAAAAGTGGGCAGAAATTTGAAGCGTGGCCGGGGAGCAAAACCGTTGAAAACCAGGCCCCTGCGTCAAAAAACCAAGGGCACGTCACCATCCCGGGGCCTGGGGGAAACGGGGCTAATGGGGGTCCATCCTCCCCCCGCAGCAACAGCAGAAACGGGCCAAGGGGCCCCACCATCCCTTTGCACCCAGTAAAGGGCCCCCCCCCACCTCTGCAAAAGGGAGCTGTTTCTCTTTGACTTTTTTTTCCCCCGGGCCCCAGAGGGCTCCTGCTCCTCGCTACTAAAGGGCGCCACAGCGTTCAGCGGGGCGTTTGGAAAGGGAGAAAACAGAAAGTGTCCAACCATCCTAAGGTGCAGCACCTACCGTGCTCCCCCAAGTTTTTGGGTTGCTGCAGCCCTTTTCCCTTCCAAAAAATGGGGGATTTCGGAAACCGTTAAAAGAGAACTAATGGTTTTGGGCCGAGCGAGAAGGAATTTCCCCAAACCGAAATTTTTTTCCAAAAAGGCAGTCCCCACACTTCATAAAAAATTTAAAACAGAAGGGGGGCCCAGCCTTGAGTTTTATCTTTTTTCCAAGGTGCACGGCAGCGGGGAAACCTTTCGGGCGCGGGCAATTTCCCGGCCCAGGGCCAGCCACATGTCCTTTACGGCCCACGGGGTTAATGTGCGGGGTGAAGGGCCCTTCCGCCCAGGCACACCAACAACGGGGACAGAGGGGGCGTTTTCCCCTCCACGTTGTCAAACTGCGGCTCCTGCGCCAATGTCCGCCTCCCCCCCAAACCCACCCCTTTTTCAGCCTCCACAATAAAAACTCCATCAAACCACATGTGTAGGGGACAGCGGGGTCCGCACATGTTCTTTCCTCGGCGAACAAGTCACACAGGGGAGGGGAACCCGCCCCGCTTTAACAGCAAGAAATCGATGTGTGGCCTATTTCCCCCCGCCCAAATGAAAATCGGGGAAACCCTGGTGACGGGCAATGGAGGAAAAATGGTGTCCGTTTCTGCACCGAGGAAAAAAGGGGTGGTCCCTTTGCGCCCTGCATGGGGCAAAGTGTTCAATCTGGGTTTTGAAAAAGGTTTCCCAAATCCTTTCCCCCGATCTCCAGAAGAATTTTTGAAAATGGCCCGGGAAAATGTGCATGCACTTCATCCAATTTCCCACAAAGCCAGGGAAAAACCCTCCCGAGTTTTCAGCGGCAGAACGGTTTTCCCCCCCCAACACACTATTTATTGCAAAAGTTTCCAACCCTTGGGGAAATTTCCCGCCTGCAAAATGGTTTGGGAACCCGAAAGTATAACAAGAAAGGCCCTTAAACGAATTTTTGATGACCCCCGGGGGACAGGAGTAAAATCCCCTGGGGTAACTTTTTATTCGCCAGTGGAGCTCATCGTGACAACCCCCGTTTTTTTGAGGCCCTTCGAGGGGGCCACGTTATTTGTCAAATTGCCAGGGCCCCATGGGATAAAAAACCCTCAAATTTCCCCGCTTCAAAAACCTGGAACAGATGCTGAAAAAAACTTTTCTGGGCAGGGGGGCTGGGAGACATGGCGACTACATCTCGCGGCCACAAAGATCCCCGGGGGGACTGAAATGGGGAGGAGGAGGGGGGACCTTTGGGGCAAACATTGTCTGGTGAAATGATGGATTTTCTACCCAGGTGACAAGAGAGGAGGGGCAGGACAGCTGGAGGGGGTGGATTTGGGGATGAGGAAGACGAGGCAGATTTGGGACGCAAGCACCGTGGCCCGTATACATGGAGATGGGGGCAGGGAGCCCCCCGGAGCCCCTTGTGGCAGAAAGGCCTTCAGCATGTGATTTCCTGGGTATGACAGCCGAATAAATCTGCAAACCGGCAGAGGATGACTTCTGGCTCTCCACCCAAATTGGGCCCCCGGGTACCCAAGGGCCAAAATGGAGGCCCTTTTTTCCCAGCTATTGAGAGGGGTTCAAAAAATCAAAACTATAGGGAAAACCTCCGTAGTCAGTTGGCCCTGCCTAAGTGCAGCATCGTCCCTCCTCCGACAGGGCCCGACCGGGGTTTTTAGCGCTCACGGGACTTTCTGCCGCGGGGCTGAGGGAAGGTTGGGGGGGGTTTGGGAAATATACCAGCCCCCATCAGCAGCAACCCAAGTCTGGAGTCACTATGAGGGACCCTTTCCCTTCCCCCCGCCTAGTGAGGGGGGCAGGGCCCCCACAGCAGAAAAAGCAAACAGCAGGGAGCAGGACCCGGGCCTACTTGGAAAACAAATCTGCCCCCCCCAGTTAGGGAAGGGTCCCTGGGCTATGGGGGACCAAACCCGGATGTTGGCCGGGAAAAAAGCCGATTTCAGGGAGAACGTCCGCCCGGGCCCGTAAAAATGGCATTTTAAGGGGGGTGTTTCAGTGCGGCGGGGGGCCCCGTTACCCCCCAAAGGGGAAACCCACTTTTGGGGGGGCCCCGGGGAAAAGTGGAAAACTGACCTTTTTTCAAATAATCAACTGGATCGGCCAGGGTTTTTTTCCCCACACATCAGCCATGACGCCCCCACCCAAACGGGGGAAAATGAGCAGTGGGGTTTAAACTACCCGCCTCAGCCACTATTCTGAAAAACCCCCACCCGCCTGATGCCAAAAACATCTGCGGGCCCTTTTTCCATCTGCCCCCCAACCATCTTTTCCATCATTGTGCCCTTTTCCCCACCCCTGCTCTGCTGGGCTGCTGCCGGGGACCTCCACACTGGTAAAATTTTTGCCCCCCTCTGACCTCCCTGCTGTTTTTTTTCCCGGGACCCGGTCACCTCCACTGTCTGTCATTTTGCTATCTGATGGCCTACTCCAGTTTTTGCCACCTCCAGAATGTTGAATTGTGTGCCACTGACTGACCTCATGCTGCTGCCACCATCACCTCCACACTCTGTCTAATTGTGCCACCTGTGGCCTATACGCTCCAGTTTTTGCCACCTCCAGAATGGTGATGTGCCACTGTCTGACCTCATGCTTCTGCTTCCGTCACCGTCCACTCTCTGTCATTGTGCCACTCAGTGGCCTACTCCTGTTTTTTTTTGTTTGCCACCTCCATAATGTGATTGTGCCACTGTCTGACCTCAATGCTGCTGCTGTGGCTGAGCTGGCGTTACCTAGACACAGTGTATTGTGCAACTCTTCTCTTTGGCCTATCCTGTATTTTGCCACCGCCTGAAATGTCATTGTGCCACTGTCCTGACCTCATTCTGCTGCCGCCGTCTCCTCCACTCTCTGTCCATAGTGCCACAGCTGTGGCCTACCTCCTGTTTTTTGCACTTCCAGAATGTGATTGTGCCACTGTCTGACCTCATGCAGCTGCCTGCCTGACACCATCGCACTCTCTGACGAAAGTGCCATCTCTGTGGCCTACTTCCCTGTTTTTTTGCCATCCTCCAAATGTGATTGTGCCACTGTCTACCTCATTCTGCTGCCGGCGATGTCGCCACAACACTCTGTCATTGTGTCCACTCTGTGGCCTGGCTCCAGTTTTTGCACCTTCAAATGTCATTGTGCCACTGCTTGACCTCATTCTGCTTGCCGCTGTCAAACTCCACTCTCTGTCATTGTGCTACTCTCCTGTGGCATGCTCCAGTTTTTTGCCACCGCATCCAGAATGTCATTGGCCATCTGTCCTGATCTCATGCTAGCTGCTGTCTGAGCTGCTGCCGTAACATACACACTGTTCATTGTTGCCACAGAGCCTTGGCCTACTTCCCTGTTTTTGCCACATCCAGAATGTCCATGTGCCCACTGTCTGAACCTCAATGCTGCTGTGCTGCTTCCGGTGACCTGCACACTTTGTTCCATTGTGCCACTCTGTGGCCTACTCCTGTTTTTGTGCCCACCCTCCGAATTCATTGTGCCACTGTCTGACCTCATACAGCTGCTGGGGCCGTGACCTCCACTCTCTGTCATTCAGCAACTCAGTGGCCTACACCAGTTAATGCCACCTCCAGAATGTCAATGTGCCACTCACTGACCTCATGATGCTGGCTGTTGATGGCTTTGTGGGGGGGGGGGTCAACTTCACACTGTGCCCCCCCCCCCCCCCCGCACTTGTGCCACTTCCTGGCCTATCTCATGTTTGCCACCTTCCAGAATGTCATTGTGCCACGTCTGACCTCATGCTGCGTGCTGTCCGTCCGTCACCTCCACACTCTGTCACTAATGTTGCCACCTGAGGCTCTCCTTGTTTTTTTCCAGCTTTCGCTGGCATGACTTTATCAAGGAAGCAACAAATTCGTTCCGCTCGTCAGTTTTTGTCCAGTTTTAGGCCCTCTTAAAGTGCCCAGGGGAATTTTATAGAGAAGCGATTCTAAGAGCCGGCGGCAGTCATGTAGCGTGTCATACTTAAAAACAACATTGTAGGAAAGAACAAACCATGCTCCCCTCTTCAGATTTAAGCATGGCACAACGTTTCTACAGCAACCATGCAAGCTATTTGCAGCTGGAAATAGCTCTTTTTTTTAACGTGATTCGTTCCTGAAGTAATAACGGACCGAAGTTATTTTTTGTCGGGAAATTCGCGAAGGTGTGCAACCGTAATTTTGAGAAAATTCGCCCATCTCTACCAATTATGTGTAACTTTTTTTTATTATTCTAACATGAGTTCCGCCCAACTGAGATTTCACTAGTAAGGGGTACAATAGTTTATACATTGTGTTCAATGTATAAACAATACAATAGAGTGTGAAAATATAGCATTTTTACTACTTTTTGTCTATTCTTTTCCATGCCTCTACTGGTTTAGACACAGAAGAAGCAAAGGAGGTTTTCTTCTTAGTGAGAAGTTTAAAGTTTGAACAATTATACTAAGATTAACATTGTTCTGAGAGGTTTATGTATCACCATCGCTCCAGCGCCTAAGTGTAGGAACTGGCTTTTTGAATACGTGGGAAATGGAGTGTACTTCCATCTCTATACGTTTAATTCATTATTTGTTAGAGGAGGAATGGTCAAATTTATCAGTACAGAATGATAAACTTAAATAATAAATCAAAATTGTTTCATAACTTGCACATCGCCGTCGCGACTTGCTTCCTACTGGACGTCTCTCTCAATAGTCACACACACGAGCACAGATACACTCTTTTTCATCTCAGAAATTCTCAACGCATACAGCAGCGACACTTATTCCACCACCACTCTACTTAGGCACAACAAAATCACAGAGTCCAAACAGCGCCGCGCATTATAGAGTCTCCGCATCAACTTTGCATCTCTACCTCGCGAGTGATTATTTATCCTAGCGCCACATACACGAGTATGCATTGCGATTTGCTTTTGATTCCTGTGGTGCGACCTTGTTAGAGATGGAGACCGCCCGGCGATCTTTCATTCTAAGTGAGTTAGCTCTACAAGTCACACACATAGGAGATCGCGAACAATCAACACACATCGGATACTCAACATTCTCTCTCAGCAAATCAACTAAGTCTCGTCACGCGACAGTGGCGCATCCTTCTAATTACTGCGATCATTACACTTATATGACGATATACCATGATCTATACACACATATTTAGCACGTTCTTAGTGAGCAACAATACACAGTTCGGGAGAGGCCGGACTTCACAACATCACATTTACGCGGTACATATGTGTCATATGGATAGTTTTCACTCGATACTCCTATTCATATAACATCAAGACAGAGCGATCAACTCATCCACTCTAGTCGCTTCCATCTCCTTCATGTTAGCGCATGCTTCTACTAGTGCTCGTCACTCTCTAATCATCACGTGATAGGCTAGTGATCCACCCGTACAACTCTGAACGCGCACTACTCTATTTACATCATTATACACTCCTCGATCTACTAATAGTGGTCATCAATATATGTTTATACTAACATTAAACAACAAACTGAGACGCTTATTATATGGACTCATTATACACCTCAATGGCAACAAGATTCGTAACAGAGGATTTATACTATTAACCTATCAGTTCAGTGACTCAGGCTACAACTTTTTTATTATACAATTGTTAATAGTGATCACACATCATTGTGCAGGGTATTGCATATAAGTACACAACAGCACGACTTAACAAGAGGACACAATTTGGTACCACTTGATAGTTGTTTCTTGCATGGAATATTTGTCTTCACTATGTGTGTGAAGTTTATAGAAGGCATATGGGAGAGACTATTAGAAATACAGGGTTACATCCATGATTGGTAAGCAGAGCATCAGGTCTGTGAGTTGATGATTTGATAGACATGGATCACTGACACAGACAACTAGCACGACCAGTGGTCACTGACTTGATTGTAAGCGATGAAACGGAGACAATTGACTGATATGACTATTATGCATTCTAGGGATCTAGCGAGGGTTCACTATCTATCATTGGACACTCACATGAGGGTGTGAGTGTGGAGGTTGTAAATTAGAGACGTGTACAGAATTCAGTACACACTGCTGTGATCACAACAATGATCTCAACATTGTGACATACAATGCTGTATGCTGTGATGCACGGTCTGTTGCAATACGCTAAGTCATGAGGGAGATAACTTCGAGGTACTAAGTAGCACAGAATGTAGAGGCACAGTTACTATGGTGTATCCTTGGGACAGTGGCATGAGGCGCACATCGTTACGTACACAACGGAGGGTGAGTATACGTCTATTTCAATACTATTATACTAGGGGCGCGTGCGCGAGCGGTAACATGGTGTCCTGGCAAGACTAATCTGGAGCGCGACACATGTGATATGTGGAACTGGAGTCACTGCCATTATGGACTCAACACATGAGTGGAAACAGACGTGGTGAATTAGAATCACACACATACAGTGGTTATAATACAGTGGGCGAGGATTTCCTCTCTGATGTACTCATTAGATCTCTATGTGGGGGGGGTAGGGAAACAAGGGGATACACACGGGGAGTCGACAACTTGTGTGAACAAGTAGTATAGGTGTCAAAAGGGTACGAGGGGCACACAAGGTGGTCAGTCACGTGTAGACAGTGTTTCACTAAAGTGTCACACAGGATTGGGTGGACATGGTGGCATACACACAAACAAGAAAGCGAGATGAATGTGTGACAAGAGTGGTGACAGTGTAGATTAGACACATCAGTGGGATGGATATCAAGTTCGCACTCTATGGGTGTCATAAGGGTGCGTCAAGAGAGGATGCTTTGAGGTCACACACTCGACACAGAGGCGCTTCAGCACATCATCGACAGAAGTCGATGTATGCAGGGGTAGGTAATCTACACAAGAAGGGAGTAGAGTTTACAAAGGGTGAGGGGGAGAGGATGTTGGAAAAACTTTGGGTGATGTGATACAAGAGATGTGGATACGACGAACGGGATAACAGGGGGAGGTGAGAGAGAAACAGAGAGGTAAATGTATGAACTGGGTACACAATATGGGAAAGAGATGTTGTGCAGTCACACACATTCAAGGATAATGGGCGGAAAAGGTTGAATCGAGGTCTAGGATACATATTGGGGTGGTCTTGTAGGTGACTCTCAGCGAGGGTGCAGTAGGACTGTTACTCATACAACGTACGACAGAGTGGGGACAGATGTAGGTGGGTGTTAAAGGGCATTGGAGATGTGGAGAGGTTATGACACAACAAGGGATACACTAGGGATTGGGAAGCACAAAAGGGGTGTAGTGCACAAAGGTTTTAAAGTTAGGAACGGTGTCAACAGGTGATTCATGTGATAGGGAGTGGGGGTGTAAGGGGTGTGGACACAAAGGGCGGAGGGAAGTCGGACGTATGGTCGGTATTCGATATTGGGGAGTAGGGTTGTCAGGTTTGATTATCACATGGTACAACGGTAGAGTGAGACAGCTAGGTTATCCAGTAGTGTGTTGGCGGTGAGACATGTTCATAATTTGCGGTACACGCAAGAATGGGAAGGGGGATCACTGTGTGAGTCACACATAGATGGACATACTCACTGTGGTGGTTAGAACATGTGTATGATAGTGAGTTGAACATTCAGGTTAGGATTATTGTCTGGGGACAAGAGGGGTGTGGACACAGGTGGATGAGGTGTACGTTATAGCTTGTGTGCGAAGGGGGAGGTTGAGTACACGACAGGGTCATGGGATAAGTATGTACAGGATGTATGGCACAGTTGTGTTGTTTCGTGTCAGGAGTAGATGGAGGAGTTGTGGTTTCTTACATGTTTGTAGGAATTGACCGGTGAAGGATGTGACACAGTTGGTGGGATGTGGAGAGCACACACAGGTAGGAGAGCAGACTATAGAGAAGTATATACGTCGCGGGGGGGTGTTGAGAATGGGTGGGTATTGATGGTATAGACTTTGATGGTTGGGTGGTAGGGGGGAGTGGGGGTGACGAGGTGGGACTTAATGGGAAGGTGTGCAGGGATGTGTGGAGAGGGGGGGACAGCAAAGTGTGTACAGAGAGGGACTCTGTCACAGAGGGGGACACATGGTGGGTGGGACACAGAGGGGGGGGATATGAGACGGGTGAGGTGTGACTTAGTACTCAGTTGTGAAGTCGGAGTGTAAGGGTTCACAGGGGAGTGGGATACACAGGGGGACAAGTAGGAGTGTCAGTGACAGGGTAGAACTTGAGGTAGTGATTAATGATGAAGTGCGATAGTGAGTGGTCGTGGGACACATAGATACATTGTGTAAGTGTATGACATATTTGAGTGTCGTGAGGGTGTGGGGACACAGACACTGAACACAGACTAGCGGGTGGAGATCTTAGAGGGGGTGTTTGTTATGGTTGTAACACTCGGATGGCATTCAGGACGGAGGATAATTTAGGTGATAGTAGTGGTGTGGAGTGGGAGGGCATGAGAGAGGGGTTGATATGTATAGGTTGCACATAAACTGGGATGTATGGTCATTGGTTAGTGGTGACTAGGCACAAACACGGTTGTGGTGAGAGAGAGAGCATTGACACACATATCGGGGACTGAACACTGAAATAGACATCTGAGGAGGGAAGTGATGATTAAGTAGAAGTACTGATAAGTCTACTGAGCGAGTTGTGGTAAAAATATGGTATAGTGGTACGTATCTCTACAGTCTGGTGCGGTTAAACCAGGACTGAAAATGGATTGTTATGAGGAGTGACACGGGAGATCACAGGGTTAGGGATGGAACTGGCAACAGGATGACAGGACTTTTGTGAAAGAGTATGGTGGGGGTGATGATTGCTATGGATTGTTCTCATCATACCAGGACGGTACACATGCGACGCGATGTTCAACAGAGGTGGTGCAAGTACGGGAATGCGTACAATCAGCTCGGATGCGGGGAGATTTCTCACGGGATTATCGTCAGCATGAAAACACATTTAATACCGGGGAGAGCATCATCAGTCTAGGTTCATGGATTTGACGGGAGGCTAGAACATTGCAGAGTACGATTGACGTAGTGTGGGTGGAACTCTGCATATGGAACGGCGGGCACTATAGTAGGAGTACTAGAGGTGAGTTCTGAGACACTGAAGTGCGACTGAGTTGGTAATCTTTGTGGATTGGAGAAATGGAGCAGTAAAGTGAGAGGATTGTAGGTTGTATATAAGGCTCAGTACTGATCTGTGTCTTGTATATGTGAACTGTAGTTTCTGGGTGATGTATAAGTGCACTGGTGCGAGTTCTGAGGAGATGGATACACATGAGACATAGATGGAGAGTGGTGTGATGTCACACGTTATGTGTGCGGGAGAGAGTGTGTGGATAGTAGGGGACACTGAGGCTGACTACTCTGTGTGGTATCGCTGTAGAGACTGATATCATCTTGGATGAGATTCACTAGGATGAGAGGACAGTTGTGGGGACACTGTCAATGGGACAGGGACAAGTCACTGGGGTCTGTGGGGGATGATACAGAGAGAGTACAAATGTTCAGTTCTGGGGTTCACACAACGTTGACACTACGATTTGGTTTCTTGATATAGTCTTGTCGGTGGTGATTAGGGCGTGGGAACATCAGTGCTGACGTTATGTTCAGTGTGTGGGGTTAATGTGTAACTGAGAGGTTCGACTAGGATCTATTACAGTATGGAGACGCGTGGTCTGGGATTACTAAGACAGTGCGTGATCCAGTTCTTGTTACACACTACTTGTAGGTAGGTGGTAGTGCACGACGCGCAAAACGTAAGATTCAAATGACACATTGGTAGACACACGGACATTGGGGGTGTCGGTGTGGTGTGTGTATATCAAGCACACGTGATGAGAGTTAGGACTACGTTATATCACATGATGGCTGTGTGGCGATGGATAAACATACGGAGGAAAAGGATCGTGTGGGAGAGAGAGTAATGAGACGACAAGTCATATTATGTGAAGTGACGCACACAACTTACTGGAACGGATTGAACAGAGGAGGAGGATTACAGATTTTTTTAACTGGAGAAGGGCAAATTTTGATGGTTAGATAGATTGTTGCTCGTTCTTCTTGGGTAGGACGGGATTTTTGGACGGGTGGGTAGTCTCTATCTAGTACTTGTGATGTAGGTCTTGGAGTGGCATCATTTGTAACGAGATTAGGTGAGAGCACTGTGTTTCTGGTGATGGTGGGGTTCACATTCAGGAAGTGGGGGTTGCGAGAGCGAGGATGGTGTTCTGGGTGAGGTCTATACGATACGTTGATGAACATCGCTATCGTGTGTTATTAAGATGTGGTTGCACACGTTATAGGTGATGGTGAGCGGATGGGATTTTCCTGTGGGTGAGTCATGTTGGGCGTATAGACATCGAAGGGGATAACAGGTGATATCACTTGGATAGTAGGAAGTTTAGTCACACTAATAGTTGTAACTAGACTAGACGAGAGGGAAAATTGGGTCGTCTGACAGGGCTGGTATAACGATTATTGCGACTTTCTGGTATAAGTAGATAACTTGATATGGGGTGAACACATACGAGTTATGGCAAGAACATGTATCTGGGGGGTGTGCGGGGGGGTGCAATGAGGCTGTTATAATTTATGTTTGTGTTTAGATGGGGGGGTGTATCGCAAACAACACTGAACTAGGGTGGAACAGACGAGGAGACGAGATGCTGAATATACACACACATGTCTAGAGTATGTGAGTATTGTGTTGTGACAGAGGTGGTTTACTAGTGAGGGTGATGAGCTAACTGGGGTGGTGGGACAAAGTAGAATGGTGGATTGATTTGTTGTGAGGACACATGTGAGTTGGAGGAGGCATGTGTGTGGCGAATTTCTTAATATCATGCTGACGGTAGGTGTACATCTTGGTTAGGTCTACTAGTGATACTTGATCATGTGTGTAGCTGAGTGTCTTTCAGAAGGTGGTATTTTTGGTGTGGGACAGCAAAGGTACATTGTGGGGGTGATGCGTTTGGGTGTGGGGCATGGTGTCAATCATTGTACATATATGGCACACAACTAACACAGGAGTATATACACACACGATAGGTGTGACGAAGGTACATAGACACATTATATGGTGTGCGAGCGTGGAATGAGTTAATGAGACATTTGAGTGGTGTGGGGCACATACATGATAGGAGGGGGAGACACACTGGGGAGTACTGTCAACGAGCTTATGATGGACTGGACACACACACTATTGAGACGAGGTTAGGTAATGAGTCGAAGTCCTTGATCGGTAGGGTCTATCACACAACACGTGTTGTGACACACAGGGACTAGGCTATCATTCTGATAGTTGGTAACAACTATTGAATGAAGCAGTACGGGATCGTGTTAGGTGTGGTGACATGAGTGCAGTAGACTTAGTATGGTGGATCTGGATGGTGGGACACAATATAGGAACTATGGTGAGACACGAGACAGGGGGATAGGTAAATACACATGGTGTCAAGTTATGATGAAGAAGATATGGGATGTGTGGATGACATTTCAATTGTATGACTCTGCTTTGGTGCGTTGGACATTGGAACATTATTGAACTGGCGTATTTCCATTGGAAAGGGTGCTGGTACGGGTTAGTGTCATAATGGATATGTGTGAGGTGAAGACTGACAATATTGACGGAACGCGTGACTAGTGGCGGGTGGATCTAATATAATGGCACACACACTAGGAGTAGATATCACACACGTACAACATATAGTGATGCACAGCACATGTGAGGATCATGTGATATCAGTGCAGGAGTCACTAAGGGAGGGCACTAATATCAACAATCAGGATACAGGTCAGGTGCTTGAAAAGAGAGGTGCTCTGCAGAGACTTAATTCAGATATCTGTGGGCGAGTGACCACGTGTGAGAGTACACAACAATCTGGTTTTGCGGAGAGCAGGTGGTGTAGGAGGGGGGAACTAGAGTGGGGGGAAAATGATGAAGAAGGAGGGAAGGAGACAGGAGGCTCGATGTGCGGAGGTAAGATGGTTCGATACAGATTGACAGGTAGTTGGGAGTCTTATGGACTTGGACTTAGGTGGGGGATGTGTGGGTGGACACAACAATGTCGGGATGCTCACAACACATGAGACGACTGAAGACGTTCTATGAATCAGCTTGATCACAGACTGTGTCAAGTGGGAATTGTGGGTAAATGTTCTAGATAATGGGTGAGTGGTGTGCAATACAGGGCGGAGAGTCAGGTGGAAATGGGACAGCGATAACATGAATGTGAGGTTATTGGTGTGAGACGCACGGCAGGGAGCTATGTGGACATAATTTTCATGATGAGAGGACATATTATTATTATTAGGTGTGGCACAGAGTGGACTTTTGTGATGTGTGGATGGATGGGATTGTACTGAGATGAGAGAAGTATCTTTAGATGTCTCTATGTTTGGGAGATAAGGTGGAAAGTTTGATGTTGGACATACATCTTTGAGGATTTAATGGCACGCAGAAGGGGTTCATTTTATGTGGTCAGTGTGATGTGGGGAATGGAAGGACTTTTAAAAAATGTACTGATGAGTTGACAAACATGGTGGATTGTTAGTCAGAGGGGGAGTTTGGATCACATTCAGTGTCTAAGTGGTATAGTATTTTAATTATTTTTGTGATTTTTGAGAGAGGATGGGCGTGTGGTAGATTGTGTATGTCTGATCGGAGTGATGGAGACATGGGTGGAGGGGAATGTTGGGGGTGTGAGTTGGAAGCACGCGGTGTGTGCGCGATTGACTGGTAACGTTATTGTTTGAAATTGGAGACAGATATAGACCTTGTGGTACAGTAGTGACACGGTCACATATCTGAAGACATACAGTTTTAGGGGATTGTATCGACCTTGTGTGACACTTTATATTATTTTAGGTGTGGGTTGCTACTGGACGGGGGTTACATTTGGTGTTGGGTGTTTTGATATTAGGGTATGAGAGACAATTCATGTTAGTTATAACTGAGAGCCAGTATTTATAACACTGGCACATAATTGGATTGATTTATGACACTAGCGGATATGGACACATTTGACATCTAGGGAGGGGAATATTGGTCATTGTATGTGTGCACACTACTAGGGGTTATGGAGTGGGTGATGTGAGTTGAAGGAGGACATGGTGGGTACGTTGATTATGTGAGTTGAGTGTGATTTTTTGATTAGGAGTTCACATGTATGGGGGTTCTAGTATTGTCATTGTGTGTGAGGGGTGGTGATTTGGTGGGAACATGAGACAAAGTGATATAATAGGTTGGGACTAGTGTGGTGTTACTTTCAGTCAAGTGATTGCACTTGGTGAGTATGTCAGGTGGGTGCACAGTAACTCGACTAAGGATTGGTTTGCATGAAGTTTATGGTCTTATTGAGATGGTATACATGTGTGGAACATTATTTGGGTTTGTGAGTGATAGAGATTAGAGGTTAGATATTTTGGTGTATGATGGGTGTGTTATAAATATCAGTCTAAACGTGTTGTACAAGGAACTGGTGTATATATTACTGGATGGTTTTTTTGAGTGGAGTATATCTAGTGGTTGGATTTTAGTTACGTCGGTATTAACAACTATTCATTTGTACAGAGAGAGTTACGATGACTCAAATAGTTTTCTTTAGATTGTATTTTTGGGTGAGAATGTGGCAGGGTAGTGTTTATTGGAGAGGGTAGTATTTACAAGTGAGGAGTTTGGCACTTTATTATTTTTTGAGTGGTGTCACAGATGTTTGAAATTTGTGGTACATTTTGCTATGGGGGATTTTGTTTAATTTTGGTGGGATAACAGGGTTGGTATGATTAGGTGGTTGTGAGAAGGCGATATCACAATATGGACGTTTAATAGGATATACATTGGACAATTTGATACAGAATACTAGTACAGCATATGTTGTAAGACAGGAGTTAAAAAAAGAGTGGACACACGACATGACTCTTTGGTATGGGTTTTTGGGGGGTGTGAACAGTGTGTCATGAGCATGATTTTTTTTATATGGTCAAGAAATTAATGGAGGCGGACAATTGGCGGTAAGGGACGGTGGTGCGCACACATTAGATATTTCAGAACATTTTGGACAGGGGCATAACTTCATTGTGAAAGGATTTGGTATTGTAGGTATGTATTGGTTGTTGTAGAGTGGATTTGGGGATGTTTGTGTGGGAGTTGTGGAGGGAAGAGATTTTTAGGTGGCAGGGTGTCTTTGGTTTGTTGGTAATAGTGAATAATAGGTGATCTAGTGTGGATATTGATGATACATGATTGGGAGGAGGAGGACGTGTGGTAAATGGTGGGTTAATGTGGGATGGGGGGGATGATTTTAGGAGTGGGATGGGGGGATAGAGTTAAGGAAAGTGTGGTTGTTCATGCTATTTATTATCAATCAGACTCTGGGACATATAGGAATTGTTGATTTATATTGTACAACGGTTAATGGTTTATGGATGTTATGGTTGTTAAGATGTGGATGATTTTTATTATATTCAGTGTTATATTATCTTGATACAATGGGTGTGGCTGGTACACGTGAGGGGGATGGAGATGTGTTTGGTGAATTTGTGAACAAATTAGGTAGTGGTGTTGGGAAGGGGGGGAACTTTTGAGACTCACAATATATGATATGTATTATGTGTGTGGAGCGAGATGTGATAATGTATAAGGGATGGTGAGGTGGATGAAGAGAAAACGGTACATGTTGGCAGATTGGGATGTGTGATTATACTATGTTAGTACGAATGAGCGACGATTTGGGTGGAGTTCACAGAATAGTGGTGAGGTGGAATTAGGTGTACATGTGGGGGTGTGTGGGTTACTTGGGGATGGGTGTATGGTGGGTGGGGGGAGTATAGGAGAGGGGGTTTTGATTTGGGGGGGGGGGAGGCACTAGGCGGATATACATTAATAGGTGTGGAGATTAATTGTGGATGATGTTGTAGGGTTGGTTAATTGACAGCGTTTAGGGGGTATTGGCACATGGTTGACAGTAGTAGGAGATGATAATATGTGGCATGTTGGGGTTAAGGGGTGGTGGGGAGGGAGTGAGGTTAGGGGGGGGAATATGGGATGGGGATGGTATGAATGTGGAGAGGGGGGTGGGAGGGGGGGGGGAGTTTGTGGGGGTAATTGAGGATATGGGTGATAGGATGTGAGATTTAACAGTGTAATTTAATAGGGTAGAGGTGTGAGAGAAGCAGTGAAATAGTAGGGTGACGGGTGTAAGCAGATTGTAAATGATGAGACGCGGTTGTAACATATGGGGAAGATATGTTATAATAATTGGTTTTGGGGAGGATGTCAGGTTGGTGAGATTGGATGAACATGGGATGGTAAGGGATGGGTGGTTTTACAGTTTAAGAGGATGGTTTCTACACTTTGTAAGTTGAGTGGGGTCTTGGTGTTGGTAAATATGATGTTACCACACTGTTAATATAGATTTGTATAAGATATTGTGGGTGCATGAGTGGAAGTGGAGTTGTGTGATTTTATGGGAGAAGGTGAAAATAGATGGTGGGAGTGTATTTTGTATTTGAATTTAATATGAGTATAGATTAGTAGAACAACATTTTTGACTATGGTTGGACTCACAGACGATGTACTAGGTCTATTGGGCTTGAGGTTGTCTTCTGTGATTTATACACTGTAGTGAGGGGTCTTTGACTTATACAGGAATCTTTACTTGGGGAGGTTAGGAGAGGCAGTTCTATAACTTGGGTGACATCAACACACAAGAACAGTGACACTAGGGGACACATGATGACACGGTGGGAGAAGTTATATACAGGTGATGGATCACTCTAGTGATTGCATGGACTATGTGTAGTGTCTAGTGGCACCATAATAGTACACATGGATGGGTATATAGTTGATAGTGTGTTGCATAGAGATTGGGTATACGGGTGGGTAGACAACACACTTAGGTGGAATAGGGGAGATTGTAGTTATTCTGCACACATAGTGTACCACTTTCAGTTATAGACATTAGGTTTTGGAATAAACATTATGGCTTATGATGTGCTAGTGTGCAATGCGTAGGTGACAGGGGGGTTGGTGTATTACACATGGGTATCATTAGGAGTGATTAGTAGGTTGGAGTTGCATTATGGTTTGATAGGGTGAAAACACAGAATTAGGAATGAGAGGGGCACAAGGAGGCGAGTGTGACCACTGTCTTAGGAGTATGTGTACTTCTATAATTGACTATATTATGTAGAGAGGGGATTTTGGGGGAGATGTTATTATTTGGGACATTTGTGTAGATGACATTGTCTAAGTGTGGATGTTGTGATGGGATACCGTAGGTGACAATGTATGGGATGGAGTATATAACCATTGAAGGTGTTGCGAGAGGATTATTTTGGTGAATAAGTTTTTATGGGTTAGGTGTGGGGGAAGTGAATAGTGATGTGTGTGTAGTGAATATAGTGGGTTAATGCGACACAAAAGGTAGATAGAATGATGAATGCAGATGGTATTGCGGCTAGACTTCCAGGGATCTTAGCACAACGGACAATTCAGAGGGTACACAGATCAGAACACGTTTGATCAAGGTAAAATAGTATTTAAAGGAAAGTTTTTGGCGGGAAACTGTTAACTCATTGTGGACTTTATTGTGTGTGCAACAAATATATCATACAATTAGGGTTCGGAGTGTGGAGCAGTGGTGCATTGCAGTATCTACACAGGCGACGTCAGTGGCGCGTGATTCAGCGAGATGGGTCTATGTCATACGTTACAATCAAATGGTTGAGAGATTGACTAGGTATGAATAGTTACAGATAGATAGTATGAGTGTGAATTTAGTGAGGGGTTGGTGGTCGATGGACGTGTGTATGGTTTGTACCATGGACAAATGTAGGTAGTGAGGTGGAGAGCGTTTGGTTTTACACATTGAAAGTGTGACACGTACAAAGACAGTGTGGGAGGAGAGCATTTGCTATCTATATGTGCAGGCTTCTAGGCAGAGATGGTAGTGTGTGTGAACAGAATTATTAGATGTTTGCACGTTGGGTGTGCATTTCTTACACTTTGATCGGTGACGACAACATTGCACAAACAGTTATATCAAAGACGAGAGTGACAAGTGTAGGTAGGGCCCATTAACAAGTTATTCTTTATATTAGCAAGAGGCATTGTAAGAGTAGGTGACAGATTTGTAAAACAGTGACAAGGGTAGCAAGTTGAGACACAGCTGTCAGTATTTGAGGATTGGACGTTAGAGAGTATTGATGTTATTTTTTAGGCACACACGAATTGGGTTTGTTTTTTGCGATCTTGGAGTTTTTGTATACAACGGAGGGCTGGTGTGGCATTTGGGGTTGAGAGTATACACAGTGAGGGTTGTATGTTTTACGTGAGATGTATGTATTTCGATGAATCATACAGATAATTGGTGTGGCGTTGGAGGGTTTATATGTTGGTAGTGATATTGTGTCACTATGTCAATAGACACAAATAACGCGTAGGTTTTTAGTTTTGTGGCACATAATGTGTCTTTTTACTCAGTAGATTTTACTAATTAACTATTTCAAAATGGTAAACCTGGAATTTAGATTGATGTTGATATGCGAGTTTTATTAATCAACAGTTTGGCATATTGATAGTCATCACAGACTTACAGGAGTTCAATAACTAGACAACGGAACATTTTACTTATCTACTTGGATGACTGGAGGATAGTCGACAGAATAGCATTATTATGGTGGTTTTTTGCTGATTGGATTTGTGGCTGGTGAGAGTGGACACTGTGTTGTTGGGGAGTTTGTGGTTTTTAGTTAGGAGTTTGCGTTTAGTGTGTCATGTGGAAGGAGTTTGGACCTAATATCTTCACTGGTTCGAACATGACGTGACACACTAGTATATTGTAAGGGATCACAGAGGACAGTGGGTATGGTTGCTCATGGTTTATGAGTTGAGGGAGTGATGAACATGGACGTGTACATGGTACTGTACAGATAGTTTATTTGAGTAGTTGTGTGAGGTTGTGATAACTATTTGAAATAGATATTGGTTGTTATAAATTGGAAAAAGTAGGGACACACACTCTTGAATGTTACAATGTAATACATTGAGAGGGTAGAGTGGTGGATGAGTTAGTTGATAATACTATTTTATTGTTGTGACTTTAGACTTGTCTTTTTATCTTGTGCTGTAGACATTTATGGTATCTGATTAGACACAGTCGAGTTGTATTTACATAAAAGGGATAGTGATGTGAGCGGGGAGTCTTTGAAATGGGTCAGTAGTGGTAGTTCTACTATTAGGTGGGTATTTTGTTATTGTAATACAACTAGTGTGACTATTGACAATACGAGCGGTGAATTTTACATCATATGACAGCATATCGGGTTGGGGTGACAGTTTATGGCGATATGAATATTCTGGGATTGATTTACAGGTGGGAGTGAAATGGCAGGTTAAGTTACGTGTGTCTAATAATCAGATGTGGGGTGATGGCATAGGCGGCTTTTTTGTTACTGTTTGTACATAGTAACTCTTAATATTACGATTAACATTAGGATTATGAGTTGGGAGTATAGGTAGACATTTGTAATGAAGGGTGGCAGAGAAACAATTAGGAGACTAATGCTGTTAGCTGAATGTCATATTTTCTTATTAGGGACACTCAGTAGGTGATATTATATGATTGGTAGGTATCACAACAAGTCTATTTAGTCAGGCTGATTTTTGCAACAAGTATCAGACAGAGACATTTAGAAGGATGTGGGCAGACACGACTATAGTTTAGGGGGTGAATATCTGAGACACTGACTAGGATACAGTATGTAAGGAACATCTGGTGTGGGTGTGCGTGACATTGTGGATGTTATGTTCTGTGTCGAGCGAGAGGTGTGTGACAACGACTAGTGCGAGTCACAGATAGAACAGACACATAGTAACACGTGAGAGGGGACACAGAAGATTCGACTCTGTATCGGATGCGTAGAAAGATTTTTTGAAACAGGGCGATGTGAGTGGACTAACTGGTAACGTAATGTATCTTTACAGGGTTCAAGAGATGAAGAAGGCGTTGCTGAGGGTGAGTATGGGAGACAGACAGCAAGTGGAGTTTACTAGATTTAGAGGACTCATAGAGATTTTAGGAGGGTTTTTTACACTCTTACATGATGTAGAGACAGATGAAGTGTGACTTTATTGAGAAGTGTGTGGTAAAGACTGGGTGACAGTGGAGGTACGTGGAGTGAGAAGAATGGAAGGTGATATATGCTGGATGATGAATAAACATTCAGTGTGCAGATCAGAAAGGTCAGGTACAATGTATCTCACAGGAGAATTATGGGAATTTATGGGACAGGGAGGCAATTTACTATACTCTATGAAGGTACATACAGGCAGTGAGTGTGACACACGAAGTGATAGTCAAATGATCAGGACAATGGATTGCGTCTAGCGACTATTACACACATTGCACATTACGTGGATGGACAGTCTGGTATGTGGTAGTATTGAGGATAAGTTGGATATTTGTGCACGGCACAGGTGGAATATACATTATGACTGTGTGGCCTACGTGTATATTGGAGTCATCCGGTTACGTGTCAGTGTGGTAAGTATATAGGATGATGATGTCTTGTGGTATGTATACTATGACGAGAGACGAGTACTTGTGTTTCATTGACACGGAGGCGAGAGGATGTCTTTTACGAGGGACATGAGACAAAATTGTGAGTTATATTTGAACTATACTATGTGATATGATGAGTGAGTGATGTGAACCAGATATGAAGACACATGGTCTGTGTTAACAAGTACAATATGTGGACACTGCGATGTGAGCTTATGGTCTGTGGAATTTTATGGTAAGGAGGGGGGTGATGGGGGGGGGGACATGGAATCTTGAGACAGATGGAACAACGTTGAGATAAGATGGTGGTGTTGGGTGTGTAGGATAGAGATCATAAACTAGATGATGAGTTTGTGACAATGATATGTGGATATGGATCACTGAATCGGTGAGGTTGGCACATATACACATACGGCGGAGCATTGACGACACTGAGTGTCTTATAATTTCAGTGTCATAGTATGTGGATAGTTTAGTACGTGCACGGAGTCAAGAGTATTGTAAGGGGTGAGGATGTAATGAAGAACTTGTAGTGGTTGGGGGAGGGGGGGTAATAATAAGGTTAAGAAGAGAGGGATACAATAAAATTTTATTTGTTTGATGGATGATCAGGGGAAGGTTGAGGGATATTGGGAGGTTGGGTGGATTGGGAGTGGATCTAGGAGGATTTGTCATATGTGGGTGGGGAGATGGTGACATGTATGAAGAGAGGGTGTTGTTTATGTGTTGTGGTGTAGGGTTGTACACAGAGACAATATGTTGTGGATATTGGTATGATGTGGTTAGGATAATGCGTGCGGATGATGAATGTGGTCACAGTACACACACACTGGGGACAATATTAGGAGACACACACAACAAAGGGTGCTACGGATAGTGATTTCAATACTTAGAAGTACAGGGGTGAATATAGTGAGATGGTGTGTATAAGACACATCTATCTGATGAGGTGAGTCTATGATGGGGTACTATGAGGATCACAGATGTGATGTGCGTGATGAGCAGTGTGATAATTAGGCGACACACACATCTGATGAGATAGTGGCGATTGTCTAAACAGGTGGTGGGAATGTACTAGACTGTGGCAAGTCTTGTGTGAAGTGTAGTGGTGGGTCAGGAGGTGTACGGCAACAGATATTGTGGTTGCGTTAATAAAGTGGACATTACACACCAGTAACAGCAATATGGCACGGGTATGGATGAGATATGTCAACAAGTGGCACTTCTACAAATTTTCTGTACTCACTTGACTTACACATAGAGACAACTTTGCGAGTATTTGTGCACTTGATAGTGCAAAACGAATGAATGAATATGATGTTTGATGGTGGGAGAGTATGTGGATATTGATATGTAGGGTAACACGATAGCAATTTGTCTCACATGGAGTACATCTGGTGTAATAGTTAGACTGGGTGGCTATATTAGTGACACAGGATCATCTTAGAGGGGCTAGTGTTACAGTGAGTCATAGAGGGACTAGTCTGACGAGGACACTTGATATAACAGGGTAGAGAGCTACTACACAAAAGTTGAGATTGGTGTGGGGGAGAACATGTACTGGAATTTCTGGACAGGTGGGGATATGGGTGGACGAGTATCTGTTTGTGAGCTACTGACTAGACTAGATATGTTAAGTCACAAATTGACTAGTATTGGATATGATTTAACCGAGTGTTGAAGGTGACAGGACCGACATGACTTATGTCAGAGAGAGTGAATAGGGGAGAGCGAGTGAACATACAGTGCGGTAGGAGCACTCTTCCGACTGTCTCCACTTGGTCACAGAGAACACAAAACAGGGATATAGTTATATTTCATTATGTGTATGGAACATCATTGAGAGGAGTAGGGGTGTACGAGTATCGAGGAGCTAGCACAATTGGATAGTTGATCTATAATGACACATCCAGTTCTCATAGATTTATAACAAGTGTGGGGGGGGAGGGACTTGGGTGATCACTGACATGAATGCGAGTGCAGTGATGGGAATTATGTAAGGTGTCGACATTAACAACAAGGAGAAGATTCACAGATGACATGAAGATAAGGTTAGGTTATGATAGTGACATGGGAGAGAAGACTTACTGGGTGCTGTGACACAGTAACGGGGATGGACAGTGGTAGTGTGTAAATACTGACAGTGTGACAGACACTGGCAGGGGATAAGTGTGACTCTACCACTTGTTGAGTGGTGGAGGGATGTGACAGCAGGATACTATATAGTACAGTTCTGACATCACACACAGTGTATATCATTGGTGAGGACTGCAGAACGGACACGAGTGTGGTGGTGGTGGACGAGTAAGTAGGAGTGCATATTATGGGTATAGTTGTGTGGAGATTGTAGGACACAGCACACACAGGGGACCGAGCGAGTACATGTCTAACATCATACAGACGCTAGGTAGATGGCTTTATAGTAGCAGGATCTGACATAGGATGAGGTTATAGGTGACAGGGAGGTGGATGCTACATCATAACGTCTGGATGGGGCCGACTGACAGGGGTGCAGACTAAACAGGTGCACACTAACACTTGCATGGAGGTGTGAGAACAAAGTGGGAATGGAAACGAAAAAAAGGTGATGGATCAACAGGGGAACACAGGAGAATTAGAGGTGATATATGACACGACAGAGGATGTTGGCAGACATCATATGGAGAGTACACTATTGCAGTCACTGTATTGGGTTGAACATGGTGATAGACAGGAGGGTGAAACGCACAACACAGGTACATATACAGAACGTGCATTCGTGCACGACAGATAGTGAGTGACGGAGTGTCAATGTATCAGGACAACAGGTGTGAGGAGTGAGTCATGATACACACATTAATGGACCAGAGACATGATGGTTACAACAAGAACAAGCACAGAGAACACACACAGACCAGACAGTAAAGGGGGTAGACAATGTGAGTCTGACAGACCAGGCGAACATGGTGCATAAAGAAAACGACATAGGTGGTTCAAACTTTGATGTAGGGTCTGTGGAGCGTGGATGTGAGATTGGTTGGTGATTACAACAGAGTAGTTTCACAGGTGAGAGGGGCGATGGGCGGGATACTCGAGATGAGGCAGTGTTGTCTAGGTGGCGGGTTAGAGGTGTAACTGGTTCTGATTTTGAGTTGAGGGACATTGATTGACAGATAACATGTCTACATATTCTAGGTGATGTCTACAAGGTAACGTAGGAATGTGAACACGCAAATGTTGTGACTATGAGTGGATGGCGTGTAAATGGGATCACATGGTGGATGAGGATTTGGATCTACATAGAAACAAGACACAGAAACATAATGAACATGGTTCTCAGGAGAGCAGATGTGTACTGTACTCTGTATGGAGTAGAGGTTCTATTTTGCGTAGGGAAGACTTTGTACATGGAGGTAAACGGTTATACAGAGTGTGGATTGATAGGCGTACACTTGAGTTATATTAGTCGACAAGGTGAGCACTTGAGGTGGACACTGTTGGAGATGGTAAAGTAGAGTCTACTATGGCTCACACTGGGGTTGGTATAAAGAGACTATTAATAGGAGTGGGGACATAGAGGGATGGGACTCACAACAACAGTTTCTGGTTGGTTTGGGGTTCACATAATAGGAGATGGTATGGAAGGTCGTATGGGGTATGGGGACAAACACTATTCTGTAGAGGTGTGGAATGGGGTCTATGTCCTTATGACATCTGGTGTACATGGCGCACAACACTGGAAAGTTTTCTAGGATCTAATCTAAATTAGGAAGGGGATGAAACGAGGACATATGTGAACTGGATCTGTTCTGGTCATTGACATGTGGCACATGGATGGGAATGTCACACACATGGATAATCTGAGGTTGAAGACAAATTGGAGGAGGCATGACAACAGTGGAGGACATGAAAGTGAAATTCTAGAGTAGTAGGTTGAACACAGTGATGTTATCGGTAGAGAGCTATATTTGGACCTGAGTAACTTTGAAGGTGACAGATGAGTGATCTCAAAAGACTGAGACAGAGAAAGTATTGGCGATAATGACACACATCTGAGGTCAACACGAGCGGTGAGATTTGGACAGACATAAACAGGACATAGGGAGGCACAGAATTACTGAAGCATTTGACGAGATGCAAGTAGTGTATTGGAGTCTCTTTATACTAGGGAGGTAGTTGCAGCTATACGTGTGATTCCTCTTCATGGGGCGTGCTGGGATGGAAGGACAGGCGTATGGTGTGGGTGTACATATGTGGGGCACACACACACTGACAGATGGTGACAGTCACAAAATGGCAGCGAGTGATCAGACAGTCTGATGAGTGTGATGTGACATGTGCGACGCGACAATGCTGGATGTGCGGTCAATAGTGAGGAGAACACAGTGGTATAGGTGTCAGGGAGGAGAGTAGACGACAGATTATACTAAGACTCTTTATAGAGAAGTTACACAAACGAATTGTGGGGTGTAGGACAGTGAGTTAAGGAATAATGGTTACTCACGTGGATGTGACTGGGGGTGTGTGATATATTAGTGTATGAGGAATGACATAACACATATGGGATGCATGTAGCAAGTTAGAGTAGCTAGTGTATATTTATTGAGGTACAGATACGTACGCACAAGGTGCTATATGGGATCTTCTACTCTCTAACACTTAGGACGAGTGTACACAGACATAGGATAGTGAGACGTGGTAACACAGTAACTCTTAGGTAGTGGTCGAGACACCTGGGGTAGTATGTGGTGTTATGTTCTGATCATCATAGAGAGGCGCACACTAGGATAAGAATGTACAAGGGATATGTTCAAGCGACACTAGATAGCTCATTGAGAGTGGTCGACTGATGGTGTAGTGGAGAGAGCAACGTACAGTTGTTCTAGGAGGGGGGTTAACACACTCAAAATGCATGAGGGCGAGAGACTAGGTGAGAGTGTGAACGGGATAGCGTGGGTGCACTCTGCTGGTGCAGTCACGACACAGGATGGAGTGTCGAGGTGATTGGGATGCGTGTGTTGAGAGCAATGTGTTAGCGTAGTTAGGGATAAAGGTCAGAGAGGCGCATATGAAGGTAGAGTAGGGGCTTGGCGATTGACGGGGTAGAATGTGTAAAGTAGAATCTATAGGGTGGGGTTGATTTTGCACGTGTGTGTGTGGGATGGTCAGACAAAGATGGGTGTATGACACATTATGGCGCTTGGGCAGTACATGGTTGTACACAGGGACAACGAAATACTTAGATGGACTGTGACAGACAGGAAAAGAACAGTGGAACACAGCGGTGTCAGAGATCACGTCTCATGGGGGCGTTGACAAAGAGTCTAGTCTGTGTCACATCTGGATGATGACTCTTATGAGTGGCATGTATGGTACAAATGTAATAGACACACGTAAACGGGTGGATCTGTTGAAGAGGTATACGATTGGGAAGCAGGACTCACAAGATGATGGTTCAGCAAGGTACAGTCATATCTGTGCACTGGTGCACGAGACATGTGGAGGAGGAATACACGGAACAAGGGGTGTGTCATGCATGTCTAGGTGGTGAGACATTCGATTCTCTTAGAACACACCAGGAATTTGAGCGGTGTCTGCGAAGAGGATTCTAGGCAGATTGACACCATATCTATGAATGCAACGTAGACACACAGATTGTGGTTAGAGTTCAGTGATCAAGATAGTCTGGCAGGTGGTGTTAGAGGACCGAGGACGGATGGGGGGTGTCTTCATACACTGTCAGTGAACCAAGTAATACAGGGGTGTCTTGGGTGTGTGGGTTGACTGAGACTAGTGAGCTAGGATTCTTTAATGGACACAATCAGGGGTGGGACAGTGACAGTGGGGTATGGTGGTTATGTGCATTGCTTGTGCGTGACAGAAATGTGTGGTCACAAGAATGTGGGTATTCTACTTCCTTTGGTAGTCAGATAGGCGAGAGACGATGTTTGTAAATGGCGTACATTGGAAGCAACAGGGGTACAGATAGAACACTCTGGTGGTGTGAGATGAGGCGTGTGTAGGCGTAGGATGGCATGGTCATAATGGATAGAGTCAGTGTATACTGCACGTGGGACATGAGTGAGATAGAATAATGGGAGGGACACAGGTTTATTCATGTGGGCGTGGAGAGACAATGGTTTAATAAGGCAGTAGTGGAGTGACATATAAGTGTACATCACACGTTAGGAAGAAATGATCGACGCATGGGTCAGCATGGGTTTCATATATGTTGCTTAAGATCTCACAGGGATTGGCTGATCTTGGCTAGAGTGGAAACACACAAGGACATGGTGTAGTCACAGAGGAGAGAGGTAGGTGTGAGAAGACGAGGACAGAGAGTGGTGTAACTGAGAGAGCGAGTGGGTGGTGGATGATCCTCAGTAGTATCGGCTATAGGAGGGGCGTAGTCAGACACAACGCTGGGAACATAGGGAATACAGTCGTCATTAGTGGGAGAACTGCAAGGTGGAGGGAAAGGTGACATTTAGGGGGGCTATGGTGTGGTACACGCTAATGGGGTCTCAAGGGAGATGAGGATATGATGAGAGACACATGTAAGTCTGACACTGTTCTCATTAAAGGACTAAAAAAGTAATATGATGAATAATGTGGTTGGTGGATGTGAATCAGACTATACTGAGGATGGTGCCACATAACGGTGTCATCAACACGTGTTAGCTATGAGTCTCTCGTAATGAGGGGTAGACATTCAGGGTGTGGGATAGAAGTGGCGTGAATAGTGGTGGACATCAGCACTGGTGGTACACAGGAGTCATAGGGTATCTAGAGTGCACTATGTAGTGTGGATAGAGCACACACAGAGACAACAAGGACAGAAGTAGTGGAGTTGTGGTGGACACATTAGAGTGGTATGGGTGAGGGATGTGGAGCATAAACGAGAGATCAACAACTGATTTCAGTGAGACAAAAGTGATGTGAGACAGACGAGGAGTGGGGATCAAAGGATGAGGGCGGATCACTGCAAAGAATATTGTGAGGTAATGTAACTATCAATAGCATGATGACATAGAAGGTATGATATCAGTAACACACCACTGAGGGACACATATCTGTCACACGGAGTATCTGAGAGTGTGATGGACTCATCGTCTTGTAGGATTAGGGGTGACGCATGTCTAAGAGTATGACTGTTGAACGGAACAGGGACTAGACATTTAGAGGGGACTGGGAGGAAAGCAACTAAGGAGCGTGGCATTCACATACATATCTTAGATAACACAGCTACATATTTTGATTGCTGACACATTAGAATGTGGACAGGCTGCACAAGAAGGGGGAAGGTGACATTGGAGTTAAGGAGGCAACTTCAAAGACAACGACAGACGCATTATTCACAGGAGGCAGGGGTAGCAGCGTAAGTTCTACATGTAAGAGTAGAATGGTGATGTGCGAAACACACAGACAGTTGGTACGGAGGACGCGAACGGATAGTCAAGTGAATTGTGGTTGGAGAATCTCACAGTTGCGGAAGAGAAGTACGTGAAGTAGTGAGGGTTATGGAGGACAGGATATATCTCACGCTGAGTGAACACCAAAAGCGATGGAGATGAGACAGGATATAGGTGTGCAGCATCAATGACATTGTAAGTGGAAAAAATGAGAAGGAACAGAGAGGCTTATGTACACAGTGTAAAACGACAGAGACAGTTATGTATTATTCTGGTCAGTATCGAGACGGAGAATCTGTGAGTCAGTGTCTGATGAGAATAGGAATGACATGAAGTATAGTTTGGGGGGCATTGTGTAAATTGGAGTGTGATCACATGACACACACATGAGAGCACATGGGGTCTGGGACGGGGAGTCATATATTGGGAGAGGGAGTATTAGGCACGACTGGAACTAAACTAGAGGTGAGAGAGTGTGGTATGGAATTGAAAGGGATAGATAAATGAGACAAATCTCTTGGTGACATGGGCACAAGTGCAGATATTATGACAATGCAGGAGTAGTGGTGTGGGGGAGGTGTATATGGTGTGGGTTACTATGACTGGGATAATTATGATGGTGTGGGGGTACAGGACTGAATACATGGACATAAGGTAGCGAGGTTTATGATGACTGTTGATAACTCAAGATATTAATGGTAACGAGACTCAACGATGACGGCAGTTAGAAAGAATATTAGTTGATATAAGAGGACGTGGACAACTGATAGCAGACACAACATGATTGTTGATGGAGGATACGTGTTGGAACAAGCGATGGTCTGTGGTATGAATTAGTGTGTGTAGAAGTGTGATGTATCAGGGTACACTAACAGAACAATATTATGGATTAGTATAGAAGCACTGGCTATGTGAGTTGGTGTTATGAGAGAAATGTTAGAGACACATCTAGATAATGTGATAGGATGTGGACATACGTGGGACATTGTGGGGTTATAAAAGTGGGGTAGGGTGCTGATGGAGGAGAGTATGGGGGATAGACGGGAGGGTGTATGTTAACTGGCAGCAGGTACTAGAAGGAAAAGGTAAGGAACAAAGGAGGCACTGGAATACGTGCACGGTTATTTGTGGGGGGTGGAGTAGATCAGAAGAATCGACAACAACAGGCATAACAGGATTATTTACGGTGTTGTAGCGAGACGCGAGGGACAGAGGTGTGCGATGTTATGGATCTTATGAGGGGCAGACAGTTTTGGGGGGTATATTAGGTTCGAGTAGTGTGGGCGTGAAAAGCGTAAATTACTTGAGGATCTTCAGAGAGTATGGGTGTCTGATGACACTAGGGATGATTGTACACAGGACGAGAAATTATAGGTCAGCTATGTGGTAGTCACACTATGGACGGTATTAGGTTGAAGATAAGACGTACAGAATGCAAGGACTAGTAAATGGAGAGGCACATAAGGAGAAAAAGGATGTATTTTAGTTTTTGAGGAAATGGGGGAAATTTAGGAGGGAAATGTGTGTTGGGGAGGTTAAATATGGAAATAAGAAAAGGTTTATTGTATGGGATGATATTGTTGGGTTATAATGAATTAAAATGAAGGGTATATATGTATGTAGGGGTTAGGTGATGTAAGATGTGAAATGTAATAAATAAGAAAAATTATAGATTAGAGATAGAAAATGTGAAATGTTTGAAAAAGGACTTGGTAAAGGGTTGATTTGGTTTTTTTAAGGTTATGGTTGTTAATAGTGTAAGTTGAATATGGTATGTATTAAGGTATAGAATAATGAAGATGAAAATATGATGAAAAATGATAAAAGGTATAATGGGTAAAAATATTAGTTTTTAGGAGGTGTAGACTTATGTGATATTTAATATTGGAGTTTTGTGACAAGTTTGTATTATGATTTTGAAAAAGAGTAGGATTGAAGGGTGAATATGATGAAGGTAAAATTATTATTTTTCGTAGGGAGGGAATAATATTAAAATGAATATTTGGAGAAAGTGAAGAAAGGGAGGAGGAAGTGATTTGTTGGAAGATAGAAGATAAAAGAATTTATTAATGAAAGGAACCTATGCTTAAAAGTTTAAGTCGTGTGAAAACTGGATGTGATAATGCAGTGAAAATTAATATCTCCAAAAACGAAATGCAGCCGCACCGGGCCGGCACCAAAACGCTTCAATGAGCTGGTTAAACCCTAGAGGAGCCTCCATCTACCAATTTTGGTGGAGCTCCCCATTAAACGTGACTGTTTTGCAAATCTCTGAACCTTAAAGGGGTCGTCTCACTACAGGGATCGCTGCTTTTTATGTTAAAGATCTTGCAAAAACAAGTCACTTTGTAATATGTGTCCATTAACAGTGTCCGACCTATTACCCTAGATATCCCCGTTTAGTATGGGCTGCAACAGCTCCTCAGTTGCTATAGCTACAGACTCTGATCTCCCTATCCTTGAATAGGCTGCCAGCACTGGTTGCTAGAGCTACAAGACCTGTTCTCCCAATCCTTATAGGCTTGCCAGCACTGGTTGCCCATAGCCTACAGACCTGTTGATCTCGTCCTGAACAGGCTGCCCATGCTGGTTGCTATAGCTACAGACCTGTGTGAACTCTCCTGATAGGCTGCCAGTGCTGGTTGCTGATAGCTAACAGACCTGCTCAATCTCACCTGATTAGGCTGCCTGCATTGGTCGCTATACTACAGACCTTGCACACTCTTCCATCCTGATAGGCCTGCCAGCCTGGTTGTTATAGGCTACAGGACCTGGCTTCTATGCAGCCCTATTGGAAACCAGTAAACTAAGCAATGTATTTAGACAAAACTCCCCTTTAAAAGAGTGAATCACCAGCCCGATGTAAGCCTGGACAGAGACAACCCAGCCCTGCCCTGATTGGCCGCATCCTGACAATCTGGTTGCTAAGGACACATTGTAGCAATCTCATTCCTTTCAGTTGCCAGGCAGCAGTTTCCTAGCAACCAGTCTGTCGCCGCTAAACTGGGATCTTCAGCTCATGGCATAGGTCTGATATTTGTCAGGACAATTTCCCATTACTTTTATAGCACTAACGTATTCCACAGCGCTGTACCACAGACCTTCACCTTTCTAGGGCTCTTCCTGCCCCCATTAACTAGATTTGGTAAAGTGAGGTGCCCTGACCCTGGAGCGCTGTGGTAGGAGGAGGTGATGGAGGGAGAGGATCCTGGTGCATGTAGGTCACAGCAGATCCTGCGATAGGATCACTGTCTGGATAAAAGGTGTGAGCGGCCCAAAGAGATCAAGCTTCACTTATGTAATCAGACGCCTGAGAGAACAGGAATGTTCACAGCAGCACAGAGCATGTCAGGGGAGGAACATGCTGATCTTGTTAGGGGTCACAGACAATATTATTTGGTGAAAGCATAAAAGTTGTGTCCCATCCCGCGAGAGTATTTCAGAATGGGAAATGTGGCTGATCTTGTCATAGTGCACAGACTGGTACATTAACACCCATTCCAGCCACACAGAGTATTGTCAGGATATGATACTACTGAACAAAGGTATCTTACGAGGATTAAAAGAGTGGTCCAGCAGCACAGAATATTTTAGGAGAAAGGTTTGCTTATCTTGTTGGAGGTCACAGACTGGATCTTACCCACTGTCCCAGCAACACAGAGTATTTCAGGAGGAGACTCTCTGTGACCTCCCAAAACATCAGCAATGTTATCTAGTGGGAGGAGTAGAGTGGTCCTGCAGCACCGAATATTTTAGAAGAAAGGTTTGCTTGTCTTGTGGGGGGTCACTGACTGGACATTACCCACAGTCCCAGCAGTACAGAGTATTTCAGTAGATAAGTATGCTGATCTTGTGGAAAGGTACAGACTAAAAGGCAGGCCTGATTCATATGACAGTAATTTGGGTGAATTTCTTCATCTGTGTTAGGATGAAGGATTTAAGCCCAACCGCAGGTAGGACACCGGGCCTCTGCCACAACCCTCCATGTGACCGGGCCCACCATTGGGGGCAGACCCTGCAGCGCCTCGTGTATCCTTGGCACAAAGCATCCAGGTGAGTGAATAATTCAGGGCAGGAGAAGGGATGAGTCAGGGCGGTTACATAATATTACAGTCTCCTCTTATCTGGTATCTCACAGGAGGATGTCTGCTACTGAGCCAATAAATCTGTCATCTGCAAAGTAGCAAGAAATCCTCCCATCATCATTGTGCACAGACAGGACACTGCTGCATGATGTGTGACAGCAGGAGGAAGCTGGGGCCCCACCTGATATAGAGCGCCCTATGGCTGCTGCATGATGTGTGACAAGCAGGAAGGAAGCTGGGTGCCTTTCCCTCATATAGAGATCGTGCCCTATGGCTGCTGCATGATTGTTGTTACAGCAGGAGGAATGCTGGGGGCCCCCCCCCCCCCCCCTCATAATGAGCGCCCAATGGCAACTGCATGATGTGAGACAGCAGGAGAAAGCTTGGGGCCGCCCCTCATATAGAGCGCCCCTATGGCTGCTGCATGATGTGTGACAAGCAGCAGGAGGAAGCTGGGCCCCCCTCATATAGAGCGCCCTAATGCTGCTGCAATGAATTTGTGGGGTGACATGCAGGAAGGAAGCTGGGGCCCCCACCTGAAATAGAGGCGCCCTATATCTGCTGCAATGATGTTGAGACAGCAGAGGAAGCTGGGGCCCCCTCATATAGAGTGCCTATGGCTGCTGCATGATGGTGATGACATCAGAGGAAGCTGGGGCCGCCCCTCATAAAGATCACCTAAAGCTGCAGCGATGATGTGGGACAGCAAGGAGGAAGCTTGGGTCCCCCCTCAGTATAAGAGCTCCCTATATCTGCTCATTATGGTGACAGCAGGAGGAATCAGGCCCCCCTCATATCGAGTGCCCTATGGCTGCTGCATGATGAGTGACCAGACAGGAGAAGCTGGGCTCATCCCCGCATATAGAGCTCCCTAGGTCTGCTGCATGAAGTTGGAGGCAGCAGGAGGAAGAGGGGCCCCCCTCATATAGAGCGCCCTATGGTGCTCCCTGCATGATGTGTTTACAGCAGTAGGAAGCAGGGGCCCCCCCTCATCATAAGCGCCCTATGGCTGCTTGCCAGAAGTGTGAGACAGCAGATGACTCTTGGCATCCCCTACATATAGAGCACACCCTATGGGCGGCTCATAAATGTGGGACTGTCAGGAGGAAGCTGGTCCCCCCCCTCATATAGATCGCCCTATGGCTCCTCATGATGTGTGACAGCAGGAGGAATCTGGGGCCCCCCTCAATAGAGCACTCCTATGGTCTGCTGCATGAAGTGGGACAGCAGAGGAAGCTGGGCCCCCCTCATATTGAGCGCCCAATATCTGCATGCATTATGATGTACAAGCGATAGGAAGCTGGGCCCCCCCTCATATAGAAGTGCCCTACGGCTGCTGCATATGAGTGACAGCAGATGAAGCTGGGGCCCCCCTCATATAAAGGCAACCCAATGCTTCTGCATGGATTTGTGGACAGCAGAGGTAAGCTGGGGCCCCCCTCATATAGAGCGCCCTATATGCTTCGGCAATGATATGTGTGACAGCTGAGGAGGAAGCAGGGCCCCCTCATTAGATTGCCCTAAGTCTGCTGCAGAATTGTGACAGCAGAAGGAAGCGGGGCCCTCCCCTCATAAGAGAGGCTCCCTATGTGCTGCTGCATATGTGGTGGGACATGCAGGAGGAAGCTGTGGCCCCCCTCTATAGATCGCCCAATGCTCCAGCATGAAGTTTGACAGCAGGAGGAAGCTGTGCCCCCCTCAAAAGAGCGCCTATAATGGCTGTCTGCATGATGTTGTGACAGCAGGAGGCAGCTGGGTCTCCCCTCATATAAGAGCACCCTAATGGCTGCCTGCATAATGATGGAAAGCAGGAGGAAGCTGTGGCCCCCCTCATATAGAGCGCCCTATGGGCTTCCTGCCATGATGTGTGACAGCAGGAGGAAGCTGGGGCTCCCCTCATATAGAGCACCCTATGGCTGCTGCATGATGTGGGACAGCAGGAGGAATGCAGGGCCCCCTCATATTAGAGGGTGCCCTATGGCGCTTGCATGATGTGTGACAGCATGGATTAACGGGGGCCCCCTCTCATATAGAGCGCCCTAAGGCTGCTGTCAGATGTTGTGAACAGCAGGAGGAACAGGCTCCCTCAATATAGCGCCATAAGGCTGCTTCATGAAGAGTGGGACAGCAGGAGAAGCTGGGGCCGCCCCTCATAAAGGAGCTCCCTATGGCTGCTGCAATTATGTGGTGAGCAGCAGGAGGAAGCTGGGCTCCGCCTCATATAGAGCACCCTATGGCTGCTGCATGATGTAGGGAACAGCATGACGGAAGCTGGGGGTCACCCCCAATATAGAGCGCCCCTATGGGCTTCCTGCATGATGTGTGACCAGCATTGAGGAAGCTGGGGCCCCCCCCTCATATAGAGCGCCACTTTTGCTGCTGCATGATGTGGGACAGCGGAGGAAGCTGGGGCCCCACATGATTTTAGAGCGCCCTGGCTGCTGCATGAGTGTGAAGCAGGAGGAAGCTGGGGCCCCCTCATATAGGCCCCCCAAATGGCTACTGCATGTGTGTGACAGCAGGGGGAAAGCTGGGGCCCCCCTATATAGAGCCCCCTTTTTGGCTGCTGCATGATGTGGGACAGCAGGAGGAAGCTGGGGCCCCCCTCATATAGAGAGCCCTATGGCTGCTGCATGATGTGTGACAGCAGGAGGACGCTGGGGCACCCCGCATATAGAGCGCCCGAGGGCTGCTCCCATGAAGTTTTGACAGCAGGAGGAAGCTGGGGCCCCCCTCATATAGAGCGCCCTATGGCTGCTGCATGATGTGTGACAGCAGGAGGAAGCTGGGGCCCCCCTCATATAGAGCGCCCTATGGCTGCTGCATGATGTGTGACAGCAGGAGGAAGCTGGGCCCCCACCAGATATAGAGCGCCCTATGGCTGCTGCATGATGTGGGGACAGCAAGGAGGAAGCTGGGCCCCCCTCATATAGAGTGCCCTATGGCTGCTGCATGATGTGTGACAGCAGGAGGAAGCTGGGGCTCCCCTCATATAGAGCGCCCTATGGCTGCTGCATGATGTGGGACAGCAGGAGGAAGCTGGGGCCCCCCTCATATAGAGCGCCCTATAGCTGCTGCATGATGTGTGACAGCAGGAGGAAGCTGGGCCCCCCTCATATAGAGCGCCCTATGGTCAGGCTGCGGCTCTGTCCCCCCTCCATGCTTTACACTGCACCTCTGCTCCATTACAGTCTGATAACCTCTATTCCTGCTCTTTCCCTCCTCCATGCTTTGCACTACAGCTTTGCACCATTAGGACACAATGATCCTGGTTTAGCACCTTTCTCTATTGGAGCTTCCAGAGAAGAACCTGCAAACACTATGAGGATGCCGCGCTGGGTGTTTTTAACCAAGGACACCAGCCCTGCAGGGGCTGCTGGGAAATTCCTCCAAAACTATCATTTGCTTTAATCATTACACGAGATGAAGGACGACGATAACTCCGTCAGTTCACCAGATCCGGTCTGGCAGCAAAAGCTAAACATGTCAAATATGTGCAGGGCTGGCGAGGTGCGACTTCAGCCGCAAGACAGAGAAGATATTCTGCAATTGTTTCAAAAATATCTCAGCGCAAAACAACAAAGTTTGTGAACCCCCAAATATGTCTCCAGCTGTTACAGTTGTATCCAGTCTAGACAATGCTCTGTGAGCTGAACCGCCCGGACGGCAGGCGGATACAATGTATCAAAGCAAGTAAAATGTAACAAGCTATCGGGAGAGACTTGTTCTCACGCACTGGACACATGGTAACAAATCTTCAGCTGTGGAAAGTGTTGGGGTATCTTCAGTAAACTGATCAGCGCCATCTGTAGACAGCGTCACTTATTCCAAACAAAATCCGCAGGGAACTTTTTCACGCTGCAGATTGCAAAATCCGCACAGTACAACCTACGGCGCAGATTCCAATGAAACATTATGGGAGGCTTTCTGTGCTGAAATTTGTCTTCAGAATGAAGCCGCTGAACGTGGAAAGAGAGGTTTCCATCACTGACTGCAAACATCATGTAAAGGGTGAAGAACTAATACACAAACAACGTAAAAGTTGAGAACCCCGAGATAGATTTAAACTACATTCATCAAGTCCGGGGGAGCCTCCCACTTTGGGGTAGGATCCCATAGAGACGTGCGGCCACTCCCGGTCCGGATCCCCCCCGACCCCGACCCCCCCCCCCGGACCCCCCCCCGGACCCCCACCCCGCTCGGGTCGCCCGGACCCCCCCCCCCCCCGCTCCAGGCCCCCCCGGACCCGACCCCGCTCCAGGAGCCGCGCCGGCCCCCCGACCCCCCTCCAGGAGCCGCGCCGCACCCCCGACCCCCGCTCCAGGATCCGCGCCGCACCCCTGACCCCCCTGACCCCGCTCCAGGATCCGCGCCGGACCCCCCACCCCGGCCCAGGACCGGCCGGACCCCCGACCCCCGGGCCGGAGCCGCGCCGGGCCCCCCACCCCCCCAACACCGGGCCCCCCCCCGGACCCCCGACCCCCGGCCAGGAGCCGCGCCCACCCCCCACCCCCCGGGCCAGGGTCCGGCCCGGGCCCCGACCCCCGGGGCCCGGGGCGCGCCCCGGACCCCCCCCCGGTCCAGGATCCGCGCGGGCCCCCGACCCCCCTCCAATCCCCGGGGACCCCCACCCCCGGGCCGGATCCGCCGGACCTCCCACCCCCCTCCCGGGCCGCGCGGACCTCCGACCCCCCCTCCGGATCCGCGCCCACCCCCGACCCCGCTTTCCAGGATCGCCCGGACCTCCGAAACCCCCTCCAGGATCCGGGGCCGGACCTCCGACCCCCGCTCCATGACCTTGGACTCCGCGCCCCCGGTCCAGGAGCCGCGCCGGACCTCCGACCCCCGCTCCAGGATCCGCGCCGGACCTCCGACCCCCGGTCCAGGATCCGTGCCGGACCACTGACCCTGGAGGTCCTTTCCTAAAAGACTCTGTGCTATGACAATTTCTGCTGCCCACATGATAACACTTCCGGGCAGAGCCATCCATGCAGTTTATAACAAATACATTCCCATTTCACACCACATGTGCCAAAAGCAAAGCACAGACACCTGCTCCGGGCGGAGTCGCTCCTTAATATTCCGATAACAATCACAACCGGGATTTCTCTTGTCACATCCAGTACTCAACACCCACAAGAACAATGGCGCCCAGGACGGGAGGATCGATAATAGCAGCTCCCGCCCTCTCTGAACATATGTCAGGTGTTTTCCAACAGAAGAACACAAGAACAGATTACCATAAATTATGGCGCAAAAGGTGGAGACGAGACGGGGAAACGAAAACTCATTAGGACTCATGAATCATGGAAGAAAAAAGGAGCCGGCACGCCGTGGAAGGAACACCCAAGAGCGAGCCAATATTAGACTGGAAACTATTTTCTAAGTAAATCTATTTCTAAGGTGCTGTTGACATGAAATTCTCCCCAGATGTCGGTCACAACACGTCTAATCCACACAGGCAAAGAAATAAAACCATAGATGTTGATAAGTTATGTGAAATAATGAAAAACGGCACAGGGACAAAGTATTGAACGCATGAAGAACGAGAGGTGCAAAAAGGCATGGACACCGGCTGAAATCTATCAGTAATTAGAAAGCAATCCTACGACTTAGTGAAAATACTATCAGCTGGTTCAACTTATAACCACTAAAAAGGAGTCTCATTATCAAGGTGCCACTCAAGAAACATCTAATGATGGGTAAAACCAATGAGCTGTCTCAAGACCTTCACATTCCTATTGTTGCAAAGCATACTGATGGCATTGGTTACAGAAGAATTTCTAAACTACTGAAGCTTCCTGTGAGCACAGGTGGGGGCCATAATCCAGAATTGGAAAGATTATTATTTTACCATAAACTGGCCAAGACCAGGTTCTCCCCACAAGATTTCATAGATAGGAGTGAAAGGAATTATCAGAAGAGTTGTCCAAGAGCCAAGGACACCTGTGGAGAGCTACAGAAAGACCTGGAATTAGCCGGTACAGCAATAAGTAGTGCACTCACCCTCCGCGGTCACCATGCAAGACTCCACTGCCGAACATAAAACAGGTTCAAGTGCGGTTAAAGTTTGCTCAACAACATTTAGACAAGCCTGTGAAATACTAGGAGAATATAGTCTGGTCAGACGAGACCAACATTGAACTCTTTAGTTACCATAATACACACCATGTTTGGAGGCCAAAAGACATCACTCCAAAAACCCCAACAATGCAGTGTGTAGGTGGGAACATCATGGTGGGGGCTGCAGCAGACTGCTCTGGAGGGGAACATCATGGTGGGGGGCTGCAGCAGACTGCTCTGGAGGGGAACATCATGGGGGGGGCTGCAGCAGACTGCTCTGGAGGGGAACATCATGGTGGGGGCTGCAGCAGACGGCTCTGGAGGGGCACAGCATGGTGGGGGCTGGAGCAGAGGGCTCTGGAGGGGAGCATGTTGGTGGGGGCTGAAGCAGACGGCGGCTCTGGAAGGGAACATCATGGTGGGGGCTGCAGCAGACGGCTCTGGAGGGGAACATCATGGTGTGGGCTGCAGATGGCGACTCTGGAAGGGAACATCATGGTGGGGGCTGCAGCAGACGGCACCGGTGGAACATCATGGTGGGGGCTGCACCAGACTTCTCTGGCGGGGAACATCATGGTGGGGGCTGCAGCAGACAGGATTGGAGGAACCTCATGGTGGAGGCTGCAGCAGTAGGCACTGGTGGAACATCATGGTGGAGGCTGCAGCAGATTGCTGTGGTGGAACATCATGGTGGGGGCTGCAGCAGATGGTTCTGGAGGGGAACATCATGGTGGAGGTGGCAGCAGACGGCTCTGGAGGGGAACATCATGGTGGAGGTGGCAGCAGACGGCTCTGGAGGGGAACATCATGGTGGAGGTGGCAGCAGACGGCTCTGGAGGGGAACATCATGGTGGAGGCGGCAGCAGACGGCTCTGGAGGGGAACATCATGGTGGAGGCGGCAGCAGACGTCTCTGGAGGGGAAAATCATGGTGGGGGCTGCAGCAGACGGCTCTGGAGGGGAAAATCATGGTGTGGGCTGCAGCAGACAGCTCTGGAGGGGAACATCATGATGGGGGCTGCAGCAGACAGGATTGGAGGAACATCATGGTGGGGGCTGCAGCAGACAGGATTGGAGGAACATCATGGTGGGGGCTGCAGCAGACGGCAGCGGTGGAACATCATGGTGAGGGCTGCAGCAGACGGCAGCGGTGGAACATCAGTGGGGGCTGCAGCCGATGGCATTCGTGGAACATCATGGTGGAGGTTGCAGCAGACGGCTCTGGGGGAACATCATGGTGGAGGCTGCAGCAGACGGCTCTGGGGGAACATCATGGTGGGGGCTGCAGCAGACGGCATTGGTGGAACATCAGTGGGGGCTGCAGCAGATGGCATTGGTGGAACATCATGGTGGGGGCTGCAGCAGACAGGATTGGAGGAACATCATGGTGGGGGCTGCAGCAGACAGGATTGGAGGAACATCATGGTGGGGGCTGCAGCAGACAGGATTGGAGGAACATCATGGTGGGGGCTGCAGCAGACGGCTTTGGCAAACTTCATATCATTGAAGAAAAGATGAATGGAACAAATGCTTTTTTTTTTTTTTTTTTTTTTTTTTTTTTTTTTTTTTTTTTTTTTTTTTTTTTTTTTTTTTTTTTTTTTTTTGGATAAAAAAATTGGGGGGGGCTCACAAAGGGGGGGAAAAAACCATGGGGGGGTCCAAAGGTGGGGGAAAACCATGGGGGGGGGGTTTTGGCAAAAAGGGGGGAAAAACATTGGGGGGGCGCGGGCCATTGGAGGGGAACATCAGGTGGGGGCAAAAAGGGGGTTGGCAAACTTCATATCATTGAAGAAAAGATGAATGGACAAATGTACTGAGACATTCGGAATAAAAATCTGCTGCATCTACGAGGAGGATAAGGATGAGAAGAGGAGACAGAGAGGCGTAAGGAGATCCGAACCCCAGGGTTCTTCAGACGTTGGAGAAAAATTCATTAGAATCGCATTACTCAGACAGGGAGATAGAAGCCCTTATGCAGAGGTTCAAGTATACTGATTGGTACTGTAGGGAGGGAATTGGGGGCACGCTGGGGAGACTTCAGGTCTGAGGAACTTTGGACTTGAGTATGAGGTTCCATTAAAGTCCATATGGGCGCATGAGACGAAGATGGACGCAGTTGCACTTTAGTAGTGTTGAAAATTTTGTTTAATTTAATTTTCTTTTATACCCTTGTAAAATTGAGGTTTTCTCTGTATGTATTATCTCCATATTCCAGGCACAGGCCCGGAGATTATGCAAATGTGTGGTTTGACCACTATTAACATGTCAGAGATATGTTTCATGTTTAATTTTGAAATGCAATAAAATTTGTTTTAAAAAAAAAAAAAAGATGAGAAGAGGGGGGACATTTCAGCAAGACCACGATCCCAAACACACAGAACTCTCCTTTGTATCAGAGAAAGAAGACAAAGCTTATAGACTGGCCGAGCGAATCACCAGAGATTAATCCAATAGAAAACCTACGGAAGGAATTAAAGCTCAGAGTTCATAGAAGGAGCCCACGGAAGCTTCCGGATGTGAAGAAGAAGGAGCCGTGAACTCCCCTGAGCAATACAGGCAACTTGTTTCTTCATACAGGAGGCGTCATCACCAACAAAGGCTTCTGTACCAAGTGTTACATACATTTTAGGAAGCGCGTTCAATAGTTTTTCCCGGTGTCATTTCCCATCATTACACATCATTCTGGACATCTATGGTTTGGTTTTGTCGCCTGTATGGCTTGGACGGGTTGTTACAGACATCTGGTGTCATTTCATGTCAATAGCATCTTTAAAAATCGATTTACCTAGAAACCTGATGACGTGTTCAATACTTATTTCACGCGCCGTACATGGTTTATAGTCAAAGCCTACTAATCCTCTCAGCTTTATGTGTTTTAGAGCTGTTACTATTAAAGTCCAAACAATTCTTGCGCCCGAATGTTCTGTAAACAAACATTTGACCTCCTTGGACATAAATGGCTCCAAAACCTGCTGGGACCAATCGAGACGCCCTCCAGGCTGATACATTGCAACAAACCACCAGGACAAGACGTTCGTGTCGCTGATGTGATAATTACATGTTTTGGGTTTGGGAAGCGAAAAGCAACAAATTATCCGAATCCGGAGCGATCGTTCCGCCTCAGAGACTTTGTAGTAAATTGTAACAAAGAAGAAAGATGGCCGAGCGCGTTTACAAACTGTCTGGGGCGAGATCCAAAGAGAAACGAGCGATTGTCAGCGATTGGGTCACTCCGCCAAGTGGCGTCTGTTTATCACACACAGACGGGACAATGAGGGCATTGAGCGCCCCCCGCGCCCCTCCCGTTATCCGGGCCTGGTGGGAGCATTATTGAGAGGACATGACTGTACAACCCAATTAATTAAGCCCCAGCATCAAGTTCCCTGATGAATAACGTCCTTCATTCAGCGCTCGCCCTGTGCGATCGGCAACAACAACGCCTGGGACAGGTGACAACAAGCACCAGAAGAGCTAAGCCGGCACCGGCATGATCTCCGCTTGCTTTCAGTGAACGGGAAGACTGTTACTATTCAGAGACTGAAAACAGGGCACCATTAACATATGTGCTCTACATGGGTAAGGAGGCGGCAGGGGCTCTAATTTGGCATCAAATACAATGTCTGCAGAATGGAGGCTGCAAATAAAAGGAGCAAATTGTCCTCCTGTCCCATGTAAACAAATGAGGTCAACTGGGAACATTGTAAGAAGAGAAGACGATGAGGATAAAACCTACAGAACCTGGTAAAAACATATGTCCCTGGTGCACTGTAATACTGCCCCCTATGTACAAGAATATAACTACTATAATACTGCCCCTATGTACAAGAATATAACTACTATAATACTGCTCCCTATGTACAAGAATATAACTACTATAATACTGCCCCCCTATGTACAAGAATATAACTACTATAATACTGCTCCCTATGTACAAGAATATAACTACTATAATACTGCTCCCTATGTACAAGAATATAACTACTATAATACTGCTCCTATGTACATAAATATATCTACTATAATACTGTCCCCTATGTACAAGAATATAACTATTATAATACTGCCCTCTATGTACAAGAATATAACTACTATAATACTGCCCCCTATGTACAAGAATATAACTACTATAATACTGCTCCCTATGTACAAGAATATAACTACTATAATACTGCCCCCTATGTACAGGAATATAACTACTATAATACTGCCCCCTATGTACAGGAATATAACTACTATAATACTGCCCCCTATGTACAGGAATATAACTACTATAATACTGCCCCTATGTACAAGAATATAACTACTATAATACTGCTCCCTATGTACAAGAATATAACTACTATAATACTGCCCCCTATGTAAAAGAATATAACTACTATAATACTGCTCCCTATGTACAAGAATATAACTACTATAATACTGCTCCCTATGTACAAGAATATAACTACTATAATACTGCTCCCCCCTGTACAAGAATAAACTACAAATACTGCCCCTATGTACAAGAATAAAAACTACATAATACTGCCCCGATGTACAAGCAAATAACTACAATAATACGCCGCCTATGTACAAGAATATAACTACTATAATACTGCCCCAATGTACAAGAATATAACTACTATAATACTGCCCCTATGTACAAGAATATAACTACTATAATACTGCCCCGATGTACAAGAATATAACTACTATAATACTGCCCCCTATGTACAAGAATATAACTACTATAATACTGCTCCTATTTACAAGAATATAACTACTATAATACTTCTCCTATGTACAAGAATAAGACTACTACAATACTGCCCCTATGTACAAGAGTATGACTACTAAAATTTTACTGCTCCTATGTACAAGAAATAAAAACTACTATAAAACTGCCCCTATTACAAGAAATAACTACTATAATACTGCCTCCTATGTACAAGAATATAACTATTATAATACTGCACCCTATGTACAAGAATATAACTACTAAAATTTACTGCCCCTATGTACAAGAATATAACTACTATAATACTGCCCCCATGTACAAGAATATAACTACCATAATACTGCCCCTATGTACAAGAATAAACTACTATAATACGCCCCTATGTAAAAAGAATATAACTATATAATACTGCTCCTATGTAACAAAAATAAAACTACTATAATACTGCCCCATGTACAAGAATATAACTACTATAATACTGCCTCTATGTACAAGAATATAACTACTATAATACTGCCCCTATGTACAAGAAAACTACTATAATACTGCCCCTATGTACAAGAATATAACTACTGTAATACTGCCCCCTATGTACAAGAATATAACTACTATAATACTGCTCCTATGTACAAGAATATAACTACTAAAAATACTCTCCCCTATGACAAAGAATAAAAACTACTATCATACTCCTCCTATGTACAAGAATATAGCTACTATAATACTGCCCCTATGTACAAGAATAGAGCTACTATAATAACTGCCCCCTATGTACAAGAATAAGCTACTATAATACTGCTCCTAGTACAAGAATATAACTACTATAATACTGCTCCTATGAAACAAAGAATATAGCTCCTATAATACTGCCCTCTATGTTACAGGAATATAACTACTATAAATACTGCCCCCTATGTACAAGAATATAACTACTATAATACTGCCTCTATGTACAAGAATATAACTACTATAATACTGCCCCCTATGTACAAGAATATAACTACTATAATACTGCCCCAATGTGCAAGACTATAACTGCTATAATACGGCTCCTATGTACAAAAATATAACTGCTATAATACTGCCCCCTATGTACAAGAATATAACTACTGTAATACTGCCCCCTATGCACAAGAATATAATTGCAAAGAAGTAACAACAATAAGGTCATAGGGGCGCGAGGCTTACTGATGTGTGTGTTTTGGGGGTGAAGGTTCGGATGTGAGAACACAGGACTCTTCAGAGGAGTCAGGGCCCCGGGGTCAGGGGGTTGATCACTATTAGGCGAGTGGTGTCGATGTTTTGGCTGATGATCTTTGGTGACTGAAGTTGAGGAATCTTCTTTCTCCGATTCTTCGTCTCCTATTAGGAAACTTCTTCCCCATGTAGGAGATCGGTTACGGAAATGTAAGTTGACCCGGGGAGCCGGCCGCGGGGTCACGTGTCGGTCCGGGGTGATATTCGAGCAGGGCCCGGTCTCCCGTATTGTGCTCCTCTCTGGTATGTGACATTATGTAACGAGAATGGAATGGAGAGAAAATACAGGTACAGAGGAGCCCGGAGCCCCGTGTGTGGTGCATTGTATGACCACCTAATCATGGGTGCCGATAGGGCAGTACAGGCAGTGCTCCTGTCAGGGGCGCAGTGATATGTTAAAAAATAAGAACTAGTAATGGGTGGGGGCCCCATTTGATTCGGCTGTATGGGGCCCTGAAACGGTTAATAGATGACTGATGCCCACCCTGCACCTAATGCACTGGTCACTGAAGAGATTTACAAGCCTTCTCATTGCTTCTGTGTATTCAAGGCATAAACATGGTGTATACAGCTCCTCTGCAGAGCAATGTCTCGCCATGATTACAGGCTATAAACCATCCCTGTGTCATGTCATCCTGCAGCTGTAATAACTTATGATTAGTACTAAAGGAGGCAGGAAAGCAGCCCAGGACCACAGAAGGGGCAAACGACCCGGGACGGCGGGATCCCTGGGGCGGGCAACCAGGGACGAAGGGATCCCAGCGGCAAACGACCCGGAACGGGGGGATCCCAGGGGCGGACGAGCCGGAACGGCGGGATCCCAGGGGCGGACGAGCCGGAACGGCGGGATCCCAGGGGCGGACGAGCCGGAACGGCGGGATCCCAGGGGCGGACGGCCGAACGGGGATCCCAGGGGCGGACGAGCCGGAACGGGGGGATCCCAGGGGCGGACGAGCCGGAACGGGGGGATCCCAGGGGCGGACGAGCCGGAACGGGGGGATCCCAGGGGCGGACGATCCGGAACAGCGGGATCCCAGGGGCGGACGAGCCGGAACAGCGGGATCCCAGGGGGCGGACAGCGGAACGGGGGGATCCCAGGGGCGGACGAGCCGGAACGGGGGGATCCCAGGGGCGGACGAGCCGGGAACGGGGGGATCCCAGGGGCGGACGAGCCGGAACGGGGGGATCCCAGGGGCGGACGAGCCGGAACGGGGGGATCCCAGGGGCGGACGAGCCCCGGGAAAGGGGGATCCCAGGGGCGGACGAGCCGGTACGGCGGGCTCCCAGGGGCGGTCGACCCGGAACGGCGGGATCCCAGGGGCGGACGAGCCGGAACGGCGGGATCCCAGGGGCGGACGAGCCGGAACGGCGGGATCCCAGGGGCGGACGAGCCGGAACAGGGGGATCCCAGGGGCGGACGATCCGGAACAGGGGGATCCCAGGGGCGGACGATCCGGAACAGGGGGATCCCAAGGGCAGACGATCCGGAACAGGGGGATCCCAAGGGCGGACGACCTGGAACAGTGGGATCCCAGGGGCGGACGACCCGGAACAGGGGGATCCCAAGGGCGGACGACCCAGGACGGCGGAATCCAAGGACGGGCAACCAGGGATGACGGCATCCCAGTGACAAACGACCCTGGACAGCAGGATCCCAGGGGCAGGCATCCTGGAATGGTAGGATTCGACAGCACCTTGGATGTGTGTAGTTACAGTCATGGACACACATAGGTTTGCATAGGAGCTGTATACATAAATTACAGCTTCTTCATTTCTTAGGTGAGACTCATTGGACCAGTACATCCTGTCTGGATAGATAATGGGTGTCCACCACAAGACGTTAGTTTTTGCACAGAATCCCAGTCCAGACCTCACAACGTGATCACATTTCAGAAATCTACAAACAGCAGCAAAATAAAGCCTGGACTCCACACTGAGACATTGTAGCAAACGTCAGGCCTGATACTTCTCACAGCTGAAGGGTTGTGACACTGCAACAGCACAAGTCTCTCTCTGGTGCTGATTGTTGCAACGCAGCAGTCGCCGATTCGTTGCAACGCAGCAGTTGCCAGTTTGTTGCAGTGGATCAGTCGCAACTTCTTTGCAGTGTATCAGTCGCAAGTTCGTTGCAATGTATCAGTCGCAAGTTCTTTGCAATGTATCAGTCGCAAGTTCTTTGCAATGTATCAGTCGCAAGTTCTTTGCAATGTATCAGTCGCAAGTTCTTTGCAGTGTATCAGTCGCAAGTTCGTTGCAGTGTATCAGTCGCAAGTTCTTTGCAGTGTATCAGTCGCAAGTTCTTTGCAGTGTATCAGTCGCAAGTTCTTTGCAGTGTATCAGTCGCAAGTTCGTTGCAGTGTATCAGTCGCAAGTTCGTTGCAGTGTATCAGTCGCAAGTTCGTTGCAGTGTATCAGTCGCAAGTTCGTTGCAATGTATCAGTCGCAAGTTCGTTGCAGTGTATCAGTCGCAAGTTCGTTGCAATGTATCAGTCGCAAGTTCGTTGCAATGTACAAATGTAGCAAACTAGGATACAAATGTAGCAAACTAGGAGATGTATTAGGTAAGGAAATAACAATGCTTATGGTCCTATTTACTGACAGTAAACAGAGATTTAAAAGAAAGATGAAGAATTAGAATACAAGGGCTATTAGAAAACTACAGAATGTTTCCCACTACATTGACTCCACTTCTGGGGTCACAGTGTAGCTCAGGTGGGTCAGACGGGCATCAGCGGCCGTCCCTTCCTGGCAGTTTATGGGCATTTAATAGGACACAATGGGCGCAGGTGCAGGGCGGATCGGTGGCGTGCACTGATGTTACAGCTCAGGTATGAGCACCGCCCTGACTCATCCATTGTCAGCAGCGAGGTGTGCTAATAAAGCCGATTAATCACGCGGTTGGTAAATCATTACCTTAAAAGGGGCACGGACCACAACCTCGCCGGAGGCTGCAGTCCCGGCCGCTGGCGTCCGTCCCACCGCGTCTGCAGCTCCTAACAACCGGCGAGGATCCAGAAGAACACCGCCTGCCCTGCGCCGCTGCAACGTGCCCAGAGCTGTCAGCTCCTTGGTCACGGTTTTGCACGGGGAGTAAGGACGGGGTTAATATCCAGGGAATACATCAACACTGAGAACCAAGAAAGCTGCTCCTGGTCTCAGATTAGGGGGGAATGTGTCATCTACCCCGATGCAGTCCAGTATATTTGCCCCCTTGTGCAGGGGCGTAACTAGGATTCATGGGGACCCATACCATAATGACATGGGCTCCCACCATCTAATGATCAGAATCGGAGACTGCTTGACAAGTAGCAATGACACGAGGAGATTATTCATAGTATGAAGCAACTTGTACAATAGTGCGAGATTGTAGAAAGACCCCGATTTCTTATGTCCTATATAAAAGTACAGCATTTTGGAACTTAAAGGGGTTTTGCCACGATCTAATGTTGATGTGGGATCCTCTAAAATGGGTATTTAATCACTTTTCTAAAAATAAGTCATCAAAAAAGTGAAGCCTCTGAGAGCTACAGCCTGACTTAAATGCCCTTGGTTTCCTGACAGCTTACATTAGACACGACCAGGAGCTGACAGGAGCTGATCTGGCCGCACTTGCGTTGTTTGCACTTCTTATCTGATGGCAGGGAACATGAATGAGCTTTGAAGGGACTAGGGAGAAAGATCTTGTATCTTTTGTATAGAGAATCCATTGGTTGTAATGTAATAATCTGAGTAAACATGCAGATGCTCCCTAGCTCTCTGCTCAGCCACCTTCCTCTCCCCCTGCAGCATTAGTTCCTGAAGGAATGAAAGGTGGCTGCCTGCTGAGCTGATCTTTTCTCCTGAGCAAATAAGGGGAGAAATAAAACGCATATAGCTTGTGCACAATACAGTTCTCCTCTGTGGATTAGCAAAACAATGTTTGCTCCACTACAGAGACTGAGCATCAGGAGTGTGCATGGGAGGTGGAGCGATGACACCACAGAGGAGGTACTTGTTTTTTTAAACACAAACACAATGCCCCTTTTTTCAGGCCTCAAGAGGGGAGTATCAGCCTGTTAGGTGAGGAACCGCTTCTTGGCAAAACCCCTTTAATGGGGTCGTCTCACTACAGGGATCGCTGCTTTTTATGTTAAAGATCTTGCAAAAACAAGTCACTTTGCAATATGTGTCCATTACCCGTGCCCCCCTAATCCCCCTGATGCCTCGTATATCAACCACCTCCTGTATGGGGCTTGCTATCAGTCTCCTCAGGTCCCGCCTATAGCTACAGACCTGTTCAATCTCTCCTGATAGGCTGCCAGCACTGGTTGCTATAGCTACAGACCTGTTCAATCTCTCCTGATAGGCTGCCAGCACTGGTTGCTATAGCTACAGACCTGGCTTCTACTGCAGCCTAGTGGAAGCCAGTAAACACGCCCCTGAATTCAAAATGAAACCAAGAAAACAGGACTGAGGTGAGATGAATCAATGGAGTGAGACAACCCCTTTAGGTTGGCCCCTTTAAGCTCTGGGCCCCACAGTAGCTGCTACGGTTATAGTTTGAACCAGTAGAAAGAGCTCAGAGCCAAGGGCAGAGGGGGCAGCTCTGGGCTCCACCTATTGCACCAGGTGATATGTCCAGGTGTGCGAGCCGCCCTCCTCCCCCGTACAAGATACGGACATTAACTCCACCAGTCGCGCCCTGAGAGCGTTTAGGGCTTGTTACCACATTTAGGGGGTCGGTGGATGTTGGGTTCACACTTCCATTGAAGGTTCTGATGCAAGTGCCATCGGGAATAACAGAAAAACCAGTGCAGCGCTGTCCCTTCAGGTAAAACATCAGATACCAAAGCGAAATCCTGACGGACTCCACCGTAGTCAACGGGGTCTGTCGGGCGCCATAGGTGTCCATTGTAACACGGATCGGGTTCAGCCTCTGTGACGGAACCTCTGACGTAAGTGTGAGGCCAGGCTTTAGCGTTACAATGTGTCAGCTGCGAGTCCAGGATGTTTACACTGGATACAACTGTAGCAAACTATGAGAAGTATTCGGTAAGGACAGGGACGGGGCGACGGGTAGGCAAAGGTAGGCAACCACCTCGGGCACCACTTCATCCCAGGCGGAAAAAGGTGCACACTAAAGGTATGGAGTGGGGCGAATTTTCCATAGAGGGGCACATTAGGTTTTATTTGCCTGGGGCACCAGAATACCTGGTCCAAGTCCTGGGTAGGGAAATAACGATGCTTATGCTCCTATTCACTGACAGCAAGCAAAATAATAATGAAGGATTGGGTCAGGAAAGCTCCCAATGCATTTACTAAATGTATCATTAGGACCCAAGCATCTAATGGAAACCAAACGGGAGTCTTTTGTCCTGTATCCGTCCATACACTGCAAAAAAAATTAAAAATAGCGCAGGAGCCGACACTGTTCAATACAACAACAAAAGTAAAGGCGATGGTTTCACTTAGATCTACAACAACCAAACTATTGAAAGTCGTAGAACGTTTGTAGCTGTCACACTCAGTCTTCATTGAGGTCGACCAAAATTAGCGAAGACCAAATAAAAACATTTAAAATAAGAGAAAAAGTAGACTTTTTTTCCCTCTCTCTACAATGGGGCCCTATGGGTGAGGGACGCTGCTACCTGGCGTCCGTTTCCTGTATGCAGTATGTTAAACAGCTAAGGCTCGGTACACCCAGCGCTCCCATGAGAGATATCAGGGCCCCATACAGGACCCCCGGTATTACCAGTTCTTGTCAGACGGCCCTTTTTAAAAAAAATAAAATAAATAAAAATCAATTTGATCAGACCCGATAGGGCCCATGTACACCCCATGTATAGAGTATATGCCAGGAAAGCTCCCAATGTACGGTATATGCTACGTGTATCCATAGGATTATATGGCCGACAGAGGCCATAGGTGTAAGTTTTATTTTTTGTGGTCTACAGACGTATATTGGACAAACAGTATATTCCATACAGAGTATAGAATCGGGCAGGAGCTCTTCTATATAATGACACATACGTCGTGGGGCCCTATGGGTGACTTGTGCCACTTTTTGCTAAAAGAACAAAGGTCCAAAAAAAACAAAAACTGCTTCATTGTATCCAAAAATGTAAAATCCTATAATAAGAGGCAAATACAGGGAAGGAAAAAAAGAGGCGCTCACGCGTTTCAGGCTGGTATCAGGCCTTAGTCATAGGCAACTTTTTGCCATCCGTTTAACATATCCGGCCAGTAACGCGATGTGAAGCGAGCCCGGCTCGGATAGCTCTGATCAGCCAGGACATTTACCATGAGGACCCGCGGGGCTGTTGCGTTTTGTAACCGCAGAGTCCAGATTTTATACTTGTCAATGGCACAACCACAACCCGAGGCGGCGGCCGTGTTTGCCCAGACGGCTAATGGTTTGGCTGGACCTGGAGGAGGCAGCGGCGACGATCTGTGTCCTGTAAATTCTTGCTATTGTGGAAACAAAGTATTTACCAAATCTAAAACCACAAATACAACAAGTGATAACAGCTACAAATTGCAACATAATAACCAAACGACAGGCGGCAAATCCAGACCACGGCCGCAAATTAGGTGCAAAACCTGCAGGCGGCAAAGCGGACCCGAAGCACAACCGCATGGTGCGTCCTCTGCCCTGTACTGCAGGGGGAACCACCAGAGCCCAAATACAGGAGAAGCGAACCCTCCTCAGACCGAGCGGCAGGATATGTGACCACAGCATTGGGCTCCGTCCACACGACCAGTATTTCAGGTCACAACTAAAAGTAACTCATCCCCTCCGACCACGATGGATGATCCGCCTTGGAGCCCCCACAGCGCCGATTTTCTCGGTTGGTTTTTAAGAGTAAAAAAACCTAGAACATGTTCATTCTTCCATCATATTCAACGTGCGGATCTATGTCCAGGCCCCCATAGAGATGAATGGGAATCTGGTGGAAAAAACATGACCTAAAATCCACATAAAACAAATTGAAAACTGCGTCGACCGACACAAATTTCGACAGTAGAATCCAATGAGTAAATTTTACTCGCCGTTTGGACATAGCCTTAAAGGGGATGCATCGCTTCTTCAGTTGCGCTGTTCTCTTGAAGCTTGATGCTCTCACTTCCTGAAATCCAGGGGCGTTTCTTCCCCTCCCAGCTGGGTGTTTCTTAACTGAAGGGGGATGACATCATCCCTCCTTCACTGTTCATGCTGGCTCCAGTGTGCCCCCCCCCTCCACATATCACTGTCCTCTCCCTATGCAGTCTTATTTTGTAAGAGCTGTTTACATACCACAGGCTTGCATTCAGTCTAGACAGTCTTCTATGAACTCAGTACTGATTTCTCACAGCTGGAGGTTTGCTACAGTTGAATCCATCCAGAGTACAGATCCGTCTCCCTTCATGTTTACATAAGGCACCGACGCACAATTCGGCTGTTTTCGGATTGTAGCAGTAGCTGCAGTGTCAATGAGGAGCAGTTAGCTGATGAGTGACGTTTTTGTCGCCCCTTAACACAGGAGCATTAAGGCACCGAGGCACAATTCTGCTGTTTTCTGATTGTAGAGACAGCCGCAGTGACACCAATGAGGAAGCAGCTAGATGTAATAAGTGTGGGGGGGCGGGGGGGGGGGACAACAGAATGTAAATAATAGAGCCCTCAACTAATGAAATGCATGGAGGTGGGACCCGTCCAGCACTGGGGAAGTTTCTTTACAGAAAACGAAGATAAGGAATACGGTGAAAACAAGGCAGCTTTGTTAATGACATCCAATTGCAAAGTTGCTTGTTTTCACTGTCCCCTTATTCTGAAGACCATTTAATGAAATGATACAACCCCTTTAAGGTCTCATCTTAACACTAACGTCATCTAAGATGGCACCCTACATGTAAACCATGTTTGCGGAGTTGTCAAAGCCTCACATCCTGTACTGACATCACGGAGAGGTGGTCACAGCCCCGCCCCCTGCACTGACATCACTGAGAGGTGGTCACAGCTCCGCCCCCTGTACTGACATCACTGAGAGGTGGTCACAGCTCTGCCCCCTGTACTGACATCACTGAGAGGTGGTCACAGCCCCGCCCCCTGTACCGACATCACGGAGAGGTGGTCACAGCCCCGCCTCCTGTACCGACATCACTGAAAGGTAGTCACAGCCCCGCCCCCTGTACTGATATCACTGAGAGGTAGCCACAAGCCCGCCCCTGACTGACATCACTGAGAGGTGTCACAGCCCCGCCCCCTGTAACGACATCACTGAGAGGTGGTCACAGCCCCGCCCCTGTACGACATCACGAGAGGGTCACAGCCCCCCCCCCTGTACCGACCTCACTGAGAGGTGGTCACAGCCCCGCCCCCTGTACCGACATCACTGAGCGGTGGTCACAGCCCCGCCCCCTGCACCGACATCACTGAGCGGTGGTCACAGCCCCGCCGCCAGCACCGACATCACTGAGAGGTGGTCACCCCCCCGGCCCCCCCTGCCTTACATCCCCCTGAAAGGTGGTCACAGCCCCGCCCCCTGCACTTACATCACTGAGAGGTGGTCACAGCCCCCCCACTGTACTGACATCATAGAGAGGTCACAGCCCCGCCCCCTGTACTGACATCACTGAGAGGTGGTCACAGCCTCGCCCCCTGCACTGACAACACAGAGAGGTGGTCACAGCCCCGCCCCCTGACTGACACCCACTGAGAGGTGGTCACAGCCCCGCCCCCTGCACTGACATCACGAGAGGTGTCACCCCCACGCCCCCGACTGACATCCTGAGAGGAGGTACGCCCGCCCCCTCCGACATTTCCTCCCACACTGCTCTGCTTTCTGTGGTTGTGTCTGGAATCCTTTGAATGTTTTTACTTTTTTCCAACTTAATTAAGTTGAGAAAACTCTGATTGGTTTCATGTAACATTAATTACATAAGCGGAGCCCCCGGGGCGATGGTTTTGGCTGTGTCCCCTCTTTCTGTGGGAGTTTATTCATTATAATATAATTACTTGTACTGTACAGAGTCAGCGCTGCACGTGCGGCCCCCCGAGGGGGGGGGGGGCGCTGCACCCTGAAGACCAACCAGGCAGAGACCCGCAGGGAGGCTACAGGGGCCCGATCACACTGGGCGATACTGGTGTCCTACAGCATCCAACCCCAATCCCACCAGGGGACACTGGCTAAAGGAGTAAGTATAGAGCCCCAATCCCACCAGGGGACACTGGCTAAAGGAGTAAGTATAGAGCCCCAATCCCACCCGGGGACACTGGCTAAAGGAGTAAGTATAGAGCCCCAATCCCACCAGGGGACACTGGCTAAAGGAGTCAGTATAGAGCCCCAATCCCACCAGGGGACAGTGGCTAAAGGAAAGTATGGCCCCAACCCAAACCCGGGGGGCAGGGTAAAGGATAAGTTGAGCCCCATCCCCCCCGGGGGACATGGCTAAAGGGGCAAGTATGAGCCCCCCAATCCCCCAGGGGGGCACGGCTAAGGGCTAAGTAAAGCCCCAATCCCACCGGGGACACTGGCTAAAGGAGTAATATAGAGCCCCAATCCCACCAGGGGCACTGGTAAAGGAGTTTTTATGACCCCCAAACCCAACAGGGAAAAATGGCTAAAGGGGTCAGTATAAGCCCCCAATCCCACCAGGGGACACGGTTTAAAGGGGTAAATTGGCCCCAATCCCACCAGGGGACACTGGCTAAAGGAGTAATAAAGCCCCAATCCCCCCCAGGGGACATGGTAAAGGAGTAAGTATAGAGCCCCAATCCCCCGGGGAAAAGGTAAAGGGAGTCTTTTTAGAGCCCCCAATCCCACCCGGCACGGGGTAAAGAGTAAGTTTTAGAGCCCCCTCCCCCCCAGGGGACACGGCAAAAGGAGAAGTTTGAGCCCCCAATCCCACCAGGGACCTGCTAAAAGGGGTCAGTATAGAGCCCCAATCCCCCCCAGGGGGCATGGCTAAAGGGGTCAGTATAAAGGCCCCAATCCCCAACCCGGGGGGCACGGCTAAAGGAGTAAGTATAGGCCCCCCTCCCACCCCCGGGGCAAGGTAAAGGATAAGTTTTGAGCCCCCAATCCCACCAGGGGGCATGGCTAAAGGAGTAATATGACCCCCAATCCCCCCGGGGCCAGGCTAAGGAGTAAGAAAAGACCCCCAAACCCCCCCGGGGACACGGCAAAAGGGAAATAGAAAAGACCCCCAATCCCACCGGGGGACACTGGAAAAAGGGAATCAGTTAAAAGCCCAATCCCACCAGGGGCAGGGAAAAAGGAGTAAGTATAGAGCCCCAATCCCACCAGGGGGACAGTGGCTAAAGGAGAAAGTATAGAGCCCCAATCCAACCAGGGGACAGTGTGTAAAGGAGTCAGTATAGAGCCCCAATCCCACCAGGGGACAGTGGCTAAAAGAAATATAAAGCCCCAATCCCCCCCGGGGACACTGGCAAAAAGGAGAAAGTATGAGCCCAATCCCCCCGGGGGGACACTGGAAAGGGTAAGTAAACCCCCCAATCCCACCAGGGGACACTGGCTAAAGGAGTCAGTATAGAGCCCCAATCCCACCCGGGGACACTGGCTAAAGGAGTACGTATAGAGCCCCAATCCCACCCAGGGAGACTGGCTAAAGGAATAAGTATAGGCCCCCCAATCCCACCGGGGGACACTGGCTAAAGGAGAAGTATAACCCCAATCCCCCAGGGACACTGGCTAAAGGGTAAGTAAGCCCCCCCAATCCCACCAGGGGACGTGGCTAAAGGAGAAAGAAAAGACCCCCAAATTTTCCCCCCCCGGGGACAGTGGCTAAAGGAGTAAGTAAAAGGCCCCCAAATCCCCCCGGGGGACACTGGCTAAAGGAGTCAGTATAGAGCCCCAATCCCACCAGGGGGACACTGGCTAATGGAGTAGGTATAGAGCCCCAATCCCACCCGGGGACACGGGCTAAAGGAATAAGTATAGAGCCCCAATCCCACCAGGGGACACTCCCCAAAAAAGGGGAAAAAATTTAAAACCCCAAAATCCCACCGGGGGGACACGGGCTAAAGAGTAATATAGACCCCCAATCCCCCCCGGGGACACGGCAAAAGGATATTAAAAACCCCCAATCCCACCAGGGGACACTGGCTAAAGGAGTAAGTATAGAGCCCCAATCCCACCAGGGGACACTGGCTAAAGGAATCAGTATAGAGCCCCAATCCCACCCGGGGGCACTGGCTAAAGGAGTAAGTATAGAGCCCCCAAGCCCCCAGGGGACACGGCAAAGGAGCAGAAAAACCCCAACCCACCAGGGGACACTGGCTAAAGGAGTAAGTAAAGAGCCCCAAGCCCCCCAGGGGACACTGGCTAAAGGAGTAAGTATAACCCCCAACCCCAAACCGGGGGAACTGCTAAAGGAGTCAAAAAGACCCAAAAACCCACCCAGGGGACACTGGTTTAAAGGAGTCAGTATAGAGCCCCAATCCCCCGGGCCTGCTAAAGGATAATATAAGGCCCAATCCCACCAGGGGACACTGGCAAAAGGAGTAAGTAAAACAGCCCAAATCCCCCCAGGGGACACTGGCTAAAGGAGTAAGTATAGAGCCCCAATCCCACCGGGGGACACTGGCAAAAGGGAGTCGATAGACCCAACCCACCAGGGACACGGCAAAAGGAGTAAGTATAGAGCCCCAATCCCACCAGGGGACACTGGCTAAAGGAGTCAGTATAGAGCCCCAATCCCACCAGGGGACACTGGCTAAAGGAGTAAGTATAGAGCCCCAATCCCACCAGGGGACACTGGCTAAAGGGGTAAGTATAGAGCCCCCAATCCCACCGGGGACACTGGTAAAGGATAAGAAACCCCAATCCCCCCCCGGGGGACATGGCTAAGGATAATATAAGCCCCAATCCCCCGGGGACACGGTAAAGGAGTCAGTATAGACCCCCAACCCCACCAGGGGACATGGCTAAAGGGAGTCATATAGACCCCAATCCCACCGGGGGGACGTGGTAAAGGATAAAAAAGGCCCCAAATCCCACCAGGGACACTGGCTAAAGGGTAATATAGAGCCCCAATCCCTCCAGGGGACACGGGAAAAAGGGAATCATAAGAGCCCCAACCCACCCGGGGACACTGGCCAAAGGAGTAAGTATAGAGCCCCAATCCCACCAGCGGACAGTGGCTAAAGGAGTAAGTATAGAGCCCCAATCCCACCAGGGGGACAGTGGCTAAAGGGTAAGATAGACCCCCAAATACCCCCAGGGGGACACTGGCAAAAGGGATAAGTATAGACCCCGCCACTCCCCCGGGTTTCCCGGGAATAATTCATTTTGCCCTTCGGGCGAAAAACGAAGCCCTTTTACGTTAGGGCTGAAGCCCCCCTTTCCCCCATAAAATCTGGGGGTCAAAAAAGCAGCTGGAGGACTTCCATAGGACAACTGGAACAAAAGGGGCGAAAGGAACCCGAACCCCGGGGTTCTTCAGACTTTGGAGAACCTTCATAAATCGCATTTTTTCTGACAGAGAGATAGAAGCCCTTATGCAGAGGTTCAAGTATACTGATTGGTACTGAGGGAAGGAATTTGGGGGGCACGCGGGGAGACTTCATTCTGAGGAGTTTTGGACTTGAGTATGAGGTTCCATTAAAGACCATACGGGCGCATGAGAAAAAATGGACGCAGTTGCACTTTGTATTTGAAATCTGTTTACTTTAATTCTTTTATACCCTTTTAAATTTATTTTTTCTGTATGTATCTCTTCATATTCCAGCACAGGGCCCGGAGATTTTGAAAGGTGATATGCCCCTTAAAAACATGTCAAAAGTGGGTTTTTTGTTTAAATGTTTAAAATGCAATAAAAATTTTTTTAAAAAAAAAAAAAGATAAGCCCCAATCCACCCCGGGACACTGGCTAAAGGAAAGTTAGAGCCCCCAATCCCACCAGGGGACACATGGAAAATGAGTAAGTATAGAGCCCCAATCCCACCCGGGACACTGGTAAAGGGTAAATATAGAGCCCCCAAACCAAAAGGGACACTGGCTAAAGGAGTAAGTAAAGAGCCCCAATCCCACCCGGGGACACTGGCTAAAGGAGTAAGTATAGAGCCCCAATCCCACATGGGACACTGGGAAAGGAAATAATATAGGCCCCCAAACCCCAAGGGGACACTGGCTAAAGGGGTAAGTATGAGCCCCAACCCACAGGGGACACTGGCTAAGGAGTAATATAGAGCCCCCAAACCCACAGGGACATGGTAAAGAATCAGTAAGAGCCCAATCCCACCAGGGGGCACTGGTAAAGGAATCATTAAAACCCCCCCTCCCACCCGGTGACACTGGCTAAAGATAATTTTAGAGTCCCCAAACCCCCAGGGGACACTGGCTAAAGGATAAGTAAAAATTCCCAACCCACCAGGGACACTGGCTAAAGGGTAAGTAAGAGCCCCAAAACCCCCAAAAGGGGGCACTGGCAAAGGATCAGTAAGAGCCCCCAAACCCACAAGGGTGAAAACTGGCTAAAGGGTCGTAAGAGCCCCCTTCCCCCGGGTGACCTGGGTAAAAAGGGGTAAGTATAAGCCCCAACCCACCAGGGGGGGGGGGCAACCCGGCTAAAAAGGGGTAAGTTAGAGCCCCCCAAACCACCCCCCAAGGGCACTGGGTAAAAAAATAAATTAAGCCCCCAAACCCCCCCGGGGCACTGGCTAAAAAAGTAAGAAAAAGCCCCAATCCCACCAGGGGGCATGGCTAAAGGAGTCAGTATAGAGCCCCAATCCCACCAGGGGACACTGGCTAAAGGAGTAAGTATAGAGCCCCAATCCCACCAGGGGACACTGGCTAAAGGAGTAAGTATAGAGCCCCAATCCCACCAGGGGACACTGGCTAAAGGAGTAAGTATAGAGCCCCAATCCCACCAGGGGACACTGGCTAAAGGAGTAAGTATAGAGCCCCAATCCCACCAGGGGACACTGGCTAAAAAGGATCATATAGAACCCCCAAACCCACCGGGGACATGGCTAAAGGGTAAGTATAGAGCCCCCAAATCCCACCGGGGGCCCGGCTAAAGGGTCAGTAGAGCCCCCAATCCCACCCGGGGGACACTGGCTAAAGGAGTCAGTATAGAGCCCCAATCCCACCAGGGGGACAGTGGCTAAAGGAGTAAGTATAGAGCCCCAATCCCCCCCCGGGGAACACTGGAAAAAAATAATTATGAGCCCAAACCCCCCAGGGGGCACTGGAAAGGAGTAATTATAGAGCCCCCCAAAAACCCCCCAGGGGGCACTGGGTAAAGGAGTCAGTATAGAGCCCCAATCCCACCCGGGGGCACTGGCTAAAGGAGTAAGTATAGAGCCCCAATCCCACCCGGGGCACTGGGTAAAAGGAGTAATATAGAGCCCCCAAACCCAAGGGGACACTGGCTAAAAGGGGTAAGTATAGGCCCCAACCCCCCGGGGAACTGGCTAAAGGAAAATAAGATAGAGCCCCAATCCCACCAGGGGACACTGGCTAAAGGAGCAAGTAAAGAGCCCCAATCCCACCAGGGGACATGGGTAAAAGGGGTAAGTTAAGCCCAACCCACCCGGGGGCATCTAAAGGAGCAAGTAAAACCCCCAACCCCAAAAGGGGGCAGGGCAAAGGATAAGTATGAGCCCCAAAACCCCGGGGACAGGGTAAAAAGGGGTAAATATAAACCCCAATCCCACCAGGGGGCAAAGGCTAAAGGAGCAGTATGAGCCCCAACCCACCAGGGGGGAAAAAGTGGCTAAAGGAGTCGTATAGAGCCCCAATCCCCCAGGGGGCATGGCCAAAAGGATTCAGTATAAGCCCCCAAACCCCCCCCCGGGGACATGGCAAAGGATCAGTATAGACCCCAATCCCACCAGGGGGACAGTGGCTAAAGGAGTCAGTATAGAGCCCCAATCCCACCAGGGGGACAGTGGCTAAAGGAGTAAGTATAGAGCCCCAATCCCACCCGGGGACCTGCTAAGGAGTCGATAGAGGCCCCAAAACCCACCAGGGACCCCTGGCTAAAGGAGAAGTATAAGCCCCAAACCCCCCCGGGGACACTGGCTAAAGGAAAAAATATAAAAACCCCCCAACCCACCCGGGGGGACGGCAAAGGGGTAAGTAAGAGCCCCAACCCACCCAGGGAACTGGCTAAAAGGATTAAATATAGAGCCCCAATCCCCCAGGGGGACCTGGAAAAGGAGTCAGTAAAGCCCCAAACCCACCAGGGCAAAAAGGGGTAAAGGAGTAAATATGAGCCCCCAAACCACCAGGGGAAAACTGGGTAAAGGGGTAGTATAAGCCCCAATCCCCCCCGGGGGCACTGGCTAAAAAAAAAAAAAAAAAAACATAAATTTGGCCCAATCCCCCCAGGGGAAACCGGCTAAAAGGGGTAATATAAGCCCCAAACCCACCAGGGCACTGGCTAAAGAGCAGAAAGACCCCAAACCCACCAGGGGACACTGGCTAAAAAAATAAGTATAGAGCCCCAATCCCCCAGGGGGGGCAGGGCAAAGAGTCTATGACCCCCAAATCCCCCCAGGGGGGCACTGCTAAAGGAGTCATATAGACCCCAATCCCCCCAGGGGGCACTGGCTAAAGGAGTTTTTAAAGCCCCCAACCCACCGGGGGCCGCAAAGGGGGGTAATTATAGAGCCCCAATCCCACCAGGGGGACACTGGCTAAAAGTCAGTATAAGCCCCCAAACCCCCCGGGGGGCACGGCTAAAGGAGTAAATATAGAGCCCCCAAACCCACCCAGGGAGAGGGTAAAGGAGCAAGTATAGAGCCCCAAACCCCCCAGGGGGGACTGGGTAAAGACAAAAAGAGCCCCAACCCACCCGGGACACTGGCTAAAGGGTAAGTATAAAGCCCCAAAACCCACCAAAAGGGGACACGGTAAAGGGGCAAGTAAAGACCCCAATCCCCCAGGGGACAGTGGCTAAAAGGGGTAAATATAAGCCCCAATCCCCCCCGGGGGCATGGGGAAAGGAGTAAATATAGAGCCCCAATCCCACCAGGGGACACTGGCTAAAGGAGCAAGTAAAGAGCCCCAATCCCACCCGGGGACACTGGCTAAAGGAGAAAGTAAAGAGCCCCAATCCCACCCGGGGGCAGGGCTAAAAAAGTAATATCCCAACCCCCCCCCAAAGGGGGCACTGGGG